>JAJJKW010001742.1:0-35481 GCA_023805745.1 Isotricha sp. YL-2021b | reverse complement strand
AAAAAGAAATAAATAAAATAGAAGAATTATTGAAAGATATTAATAATAAATTAAATAAATTTAATAAAATTAAACAAAATATTGAAGATTATGTTAATAAAATAAAATTAATAAAGGAAAATAATACAAATAATAGTTATAAAGAATATATTATTAAATATATAGAAATGATAAAAAATAAATTAGAATTTAATGAAATAAATTTTAGTGACTTAATAAAAGAAAATTATATTATATCGAGTTATGATATAAAAAAAGTTAATGTGAATAAGCCTATTCAAATATTAAATTCATATGAAGAAACAAAAAGAGAACATCCTAATTGGAAATTAGAAGGTTCAACCGAAAATGAAAAAGAAATAAAAGAAAATAGTGATATTTATTTAAATAATAATAAAATAGATTTTTGTTATAAATATAAATTTCCAAAAGAAGGGAAATATACTTTTAAAATTCTATTTAAAATACCTTTAACAAAAACAAATTTAATCTTTTATGGATGTAATAAATTATTATCATTAAATTTATCTAATTTTAATACTAATAATATTAATAATATGAGTTGCATGTTTTCATGGTGTTCTTCTTTAATTTCTTTAAATTTATCTAATTTTAATACTAATAATGTAGAAAATATGAGACAAATGTTCTATAAATGTTCTTCTTTAACTTCTTTAAATTTATCTAATTTTAATACTAATAATGTTAAAGATATGAATAGTATGTTTTCTTGTTGTTCTTCTTTAAAATCTTTAAATTTATCGAATTTTAATACTAATAATGTTACAGATATGTTTGAGATGTTCAGTGATTGTTCTTCTTTAACTTCTTTAGAAACAAATGACCTTAAAATTTTAAATGAAGTATCAAATTTATTGAAGGAGAACAAGAAGAACTTAGGTTCATGAAGATAAAAAATAATTTGTCAAAATGAAAAGTAATTAACTTTCTTTAATATTTTTTATTTTTATATTTTTAACTTTTTATTTTGATGGATTAATTTATTTAAAACATGAAAAATTTTTGAAAATTTTAAAGACCAATAGATGTTTAAATAGATTTTCTATTATTATTGATGAATTATTATTTGATGTTAAACAATAAAAAATAAATAATTCACTTATAAAATATAATTAGTTGTTGTTAAATAAAGGATATTAACAATAATAATATCTCTATTAAATATTATCTCATCTCATATATATAAAAATTTCATATAATATTCGATATATTTATCAATTTATTTAGAATATCTTCTCAAAAAAATTAAATACAAAAAGAATAAGAAAAAATCTCAAAATATAATTTGAAACTTATGGAATTAAATTTTAAATTTTATTTTCATTTTTTTAATCTTCAAAATACAAATTTAAATCATCATTTTGAAGAAAATATTTTGATTTTAAAAATTTTAGTAATATTCTCTAACATGAAATAAAAGAAAAATTTTTAAATTAATTATAGATTACTTAATATTTTGTTTTTAACTTGAATTATTTTTTTAATATAAATTTGTTGAAACAAAAAATAATATAAACATTTAATTCTTGATTTAAAATATCAAAAATACTTTAAATATAAGTAATAGAATAAATTCTGGAATCAAAAGTCTTTCATCCATTTAATTAATATTATTTATGAAACAAGATAATGGATTATTTATGAATTAATATTACCTATTCCTCACATTTTTTAGAAAAAAAATTAATTTTTAAAAAATATAATTTAATATTAAAATTTAAAATTTTTTTTATTTTTTTTAATCTTTTTTTGAACTATTTTTTAAATGTGAAAATATTCTTATCTATAATATATTTCTTTGAAATAACAATTTTAGCAAAATTTTTTCCTTTTTTAAGTTTAAGAGGATTCAAAATGCATAATTTATTTATTATTTTTATTTAATTTATATTTAAATTATAATTTTTTCAAATAATATTTTTTCTAATAAATTGTTATCATTTCCTTTTATTCTTTTTGGATATTTTATATCATATTTAATTAATGTTTGACTATAATTATAATATTTTTAAATTAATTTTATTTTTTTTCTTAATTTTTTAAAATTCAAAAATTAAAAAAATTTTATTTTTGTTTCCAAAATATTTAAAGAAAATGGATAATCAAAATAATTTATTATCAATAAATCAAATTAAAAAAAAAATAATAATAGATGAAAAAGAATGGATAATTACATTTAATATTTATTTTGATTCATTTATATTATATTTATCTCAATTTTTTGATATTTATAAAAAAAAGTTTGAATTTGAATATTTAAAAAATAATAAATTATTTGGAAAAGAAAAAAATATTAAAGGTATTGTAAAATTAATAATAAAATTAATTGATGAAAATAAATATGAAATAAAAGAAGATAATGAAAATATTATTTTAATATTAAATAAAAGATTAAAATTAAATATCTTAAAAAAAGATAAAGATTTAGAAGAAATAATAGAAAGAATAAAAGAAAAAATGAATTTAATAGATGAAATAGAAGAATTAAAATCAAGAATAGATAAATTTGAAGAATTAGAATCAAGAATAGATAAATTTGACGAATTAGAATTAAGAATAGATAAATTAGAAGAATTAAAATCAAGAATAGATAAATTAGAAAAATTAAAATCAAGAATAGATGAAATAAAAGAATTAGAATCGAGAATAGATAAATTTGAAGAATTAAAATCAAGAATAGATAAATTAGAAAAATTAAAATCAAGAATAGATGAAATAGAAGAATTAAAATCAAGAATAGATGAAATAGAAGAATTAGAATTAAGAATAAATAAATTAGAAAAATTAAATGAAAATAAAAAAGAAGAAAATATTATAAATAAAAATGAAAATAAAAAAGAAGAAAATATTATAAATAAAAATGAAATTAAAAAAGAAGAAGAAAATATTATAAATAAAAAAGAAGAAAATAATAATGAAATTATATGTGAATATAATATTAAAAAAAAAGATAATATACAAATATTAAATTGTTATGAAGAAGTTAAAAGAAATAATCCTAATTGGAATTGGAAAAATATTAAATCAATTGAAAATGAAGAAGAAATAAAAAAAAAATGTGAATTATATTTAAATGATAAAAAAATAAATATTAAATTTAATTATAATTTTGGAAAAAAAGGAAAAAATATAATTAAAATTATGTTAAATAATTCATTAAATAATACTAATTTTATGTTCTTTAAATGTTCTTCTTTAATTTCTTTAAATTTATCTAATTTTAATACAAATAATGTTAATAATATGAGTTATATGTTTTATAATTGTTCTTCTTTAAAATCTTTAAAATTATCTAATTTTAATACTAATAATGTTAATAATATGAGTTATATGTTCTCTTTTTGTTCTTCTTTAACTTCTTTAAATTTATCTAATTTTAATACTAATAATGTTAATGATATGAGTTATATGTTTTATAATTGTTCTTCTTTAACTTCTTTAAATTTATCTAATTTTAATACTAACAATACTAATATAATGAAAGATATGTTCTCTCATTGTTCTTCTTTAACTGATTTAAATTTATCTAATTTTAATACTAATAATGTTAATAATATGAAGCGTATGTTCTGGAATTGTTCTTTTTTAACTTCTTTAAATTTATCTAATTTTAATACTAATAATGTTCAAAATATAAGTCAAATGTTCTTGAATTGTTCTTCTTTAATTTCTTTAGAGACGAATGACAGTAAAATTAAAAATGTTACATACAAATTATTAGATGGGAAATGAATAAATGAACTATTTGAACTGGATAAATGATTTATTTCTACATAAGAAAATTATTTTTATGAAACATTTTTGAAATTTTCAAAAAAATTTTTAGGTTTTTTGATAAATAATTTGAGGAATTTTTTGTAATATTAATAACCCTTAAAAAATTTATCTTTTATAAAATAAATAAAAAAATTATTTCATAAATTAACAATATTCATCCTTTAAAAAATATCCTTAAAAAATTTTTCTTTAAAAATCTAAAGAAAAAAATGAAAAAAAAATTGGAAAAAGAGATATAACTTTAATTTTAATTATTTTTTTTGAACCTAATGAATTAACTATTATTTTTTTTTTAATTTAATTATTATAATAAAAGAAAAATGATATTTTCCTTTATTGATTATTTCTATTTTAAAACATAACCAAAATAATTAATTTTATTAAAATCTAATAAAACGATAATTATAATTTTGATTATCCAAAAAAAATGAAAAAAACTCACTTTTTAAGTCAAAATAGTATAGATTCTGTAAGTACAAAAGCATTATCTCCAGAAGGAAGAAATAAAAGAAGACAATTTAAATTAAAATTTAATATAGATAAAGAAACTTTAAATGAAAAAGATATAATTCAAATAATGTCATCTCTTCAAATTGAAAGTCATAATACATTTGATGTTGAAGAACAATCTAAAAAATTATTAAATAAATTAGACAATGACAATGATGGTTTAGTTAAAACAAATGATTTAATTGAAGAAATAATGACAAGAAAAATAGAAAGTATTGAAGATGAATTTACTATATTTTACAAAAAAATAAATGAATATTTACATACTAAAAGTGAAGATATTATATTAAAATTAAAAAAATTACTTACAAAAGATTGGGTTATAGCACAAATTAAATTAAATAAAAAAATAGAATCAATAATAAAAATAATATCAGAAGAAAATTTATATGAAATTGAAAGTGATTTAAAAAATATTGGAAAAGAAGGAGCAAATTTTATAGCAAAATATTCTCAAGGAGAAGAATTAAATAGAAAAGAAAATGATTTAATTTTAGTAAAAAATTCTTTAAAAAAATATGATAAAAATGAAACAAAAATAAATTCAGCTTCATTAAGAAGAAGAAGTACAGATTTATCAACTTTAGTTTCTCCTTCAATAATAGCAAGAATGTATAATCAAATGTGTAAAATAGATAAATGTGATTTTAATATATTTGATTTAGATGAAATTTTAGGTAAAAAAACATCAATTTTTATGGCAGAAGAAATATTAAGTAAATTTCCATTTATGGATAATAATATAATAGAAAATAAAACTTTTAAAAAATTTATAACTCAAATAGTTTCAAATTATGATAGAATAAATGCAATTTATCATAATGATTTACATGCAGGAGATGTTATGCAAACATGTTATACAATATTTATTCAAGGTAAATTAAAAGAAAAAATGAAATTAAATGATTTAGATTTATTTTGTATGTTAATAGGAGCTTTATGTCATGATTATAAACATCCAGGAACAAATAATTTATATCAAATAAATACAAAATCAAAATATGCTATGAGATATAATGATACTTCTGTTTTAGAAATGTATCATTTAGCTCAAACATTTAAAGAATTACAAAAAGAAGAATTAAATATATTTAAAAATTTTTCTCCTGAAGAATATAGAATTTGTAGAAGAAGAATGATTGATGGAATTTTAGCAACAGATATGGCAAATCATGCAAAAGTTTTAAGTGCAGCAAAAGCAAAATCAGAAACTTTTGATATAATTAAAGGAAATAATTTTGAGAAAATATTTGAAATAAATGATGAAAAACAAAAAATAATTAAATTATATGAAGCACAACAATGTATATTAAATATGATAATTCATACTGCAGATATTTCTAATCCTGGAAAACCAGATAAAGTTTCTGCACAATGGACTAAAAGAGTTTATGATGAGTTTTTTGTTCAAGGAGATATGGAAAAAAAATTAGGTTTAGAAATTAGTAATTTTTGTGATAGAAATACTACAAATGTTAATAAAGCTATGATTGGTTTTATTACTTTTGTTGTTGGTCCTACTATTGATACTTTAACTAATTTAATTCCTGAAGTTTATGATTATAGTGAATATTGTAGATATAATTTAAGAAAACATAAAATTGGAGCTAAAAATGATGATTATAAAAGCAGGAGACAAAAAAGAAAAAAAAATAAAAAAGAATAACAATTTAAAGGTTTTTGTCTTTTTTTTTGTAATTTATTTTTATCGTTTTATGTAGTTTTGTATCTATTTTAGATTTTTTTTTATTTTGAAAGATTTTAGTTTTTTTATTTTATTTAAATCATATTTTGATGTCATTTGAATTTAGTTTAAAAAGTATAAATGTCTTATTTTATAAATAAATATTTATATTTAAAAATTTTTTTTAATCAATTTAATAATAAAATCAAATTTATTTAAATTAATAATTGAGACTAATAAAATATTTAAAAAGAAAAAAATGTTTTCAGATGATTGTAATAATTATGAATTAATCTTAAATACTTCATTAGATGTTTTTTTATCAAATTATAATCAATTAATGAATTTAAAATCTATCTCAGGTAAAAATGATGAATTTATAACAAAAAAATTAAATCTTTTAAATATGTTAGTTCCTGATATTTATAAAAAATTTGATAAAGTAGTTGAAGAAATGAATAATTGTAGAAAAGATCATAATTTACAATTAAAAGAAATAGAAGAAAAAAAGATAAAATTTGCATCATTAATAGAAAGATATAAAAATCATGAGAAAAAATTATATTTAGAAGGTTTTAAAATAAAAGAAGAAAAAAAAAATCAAAAAGAATTAATAAATAAAAATAAATCAATAAAAGATTATCCTGAAAAAAAATTAGAAACAAATAATTCAAATTATAATTATTTAAAAGAAGAAGAAGAATTAGAAGAACAAAAAAATAATATAATAAAAGTTCAAAAATATTTAGAAAAGCCAGAATCAATTTCAGGATTATCAAAACAAGATTTAAAAGAAATTGTAAAAATAAAAAATCAACTTCAAACTTTATTAAATGAAATAGATGTTGAATTAAATAAAAATGATGAACAATTATTAGATATAGAAAGTAATGTAGAAGAATCATATGATAATTTACAGAAAGGAAATAAAGAATTAAAAGAAGCTGCAGAACATTCTATAAATAGAAGAGCTACAAAATATAAATTAATTTTAGGAGGAAGTTTAGGAGCTCTTTGTTGTATTATTCCTGGAATTAATATTTTAACTGGAATTGGAGGAGCTATTGTTGGTTATGGAATTGGAAAAGGAATGGAAAAAATTGATAATTATAATATTAATAAAAATAGCAAAAATGGAGAAAATAAAAAATAATTTTATTTTTATAATATATAGTAAAATTTTTTTGTTAATTAATAATAAAATATAAAAATTTATAAATGAAAATGTTTTTTTTATATTATTCTAAATATTAAATATATAAAATTATAAATGCTCAAAAAATTTTAATATTATTTATTCCAAATATTAAATATATAAATTTATAAATACCAAAAATGATTTTTTTAATATAAATCTAAATATCAAACAAATAAATAAATTAATTTTTTAAATTAAAAAAAAAAATAAACTCAATCAAAAAAACAATAATAACCCATAATATAATTAATATATAACTTAAAACTAAAAAAAAAATGTCAGATGAACAACAAACCGAAGAAAAAAAGAAAGAAGAAAAGAAGCCACAAGTAACAGTAAAATTAGATTGGATATTTGGAATAAGAAAAGATTTTCTTCCAAATTTATATATATTAGATAAAGATACAATAATATATCCAGCAAGTAATTATGTAGTAATTTTAAATTATACAAAAAATATGGGACCATTAAATCTTCAACATTATATTCCAGGAACAAAACATTCAAAAGGAATTGTTGCTTTAACAACTTGTAATTTTAATAAAAAAATTATTGGTATATGTGAAGATACTTATGATGGAGTTTTAATATCTTTTTATCATATAACTGGAAGACAAGGATTAAAAAATTTTCCTGATAAACAATCTTCTTTTGATTTAATTGAAAGTAGAATAAATCATTCTTATGCAATTACTTTTTCAAAAAGAAGAAAACAAGATAATTATATTGTTGCTTTATGTTCAAATGATGAAGGTTATTATTTAGTTTGTTGGAAATGGGATTTAGAAATGATAAGAGATAATCCTAATGTTTATAGAATAAAAATTCCTCTTGTAAAAAGTGCAATAATACCTAATGAAAATTCATCAGAAAATTCAAATTCAAATGAAGTTTCAATTAATGAAGAAAAAAAAAGTAATTTTAATAATGATAATTCTAATATATTAAATAATAATGAAGAAAATGGAGCTCCAGTTAATCATAAAAGACAATTTCAAATAGAATTTTCTTCAGCTTCAATGGAAAATGATTGTTTTTCTTTAGTTGGAAATGATTTTGTTTCTTTTTATTCAATAACTTCAAAAGCTGTAAATGAAACTTCTCAAATTTTATTATATAATGAAGATGGAAGTCCAAATATTTATGGTAATGAAATATATAATTCAACTTGGTTATATGATGGTTCTTTTGCTTTTATAACAAATGATTATATTAATATTTTTGATGGAAAATATAAACAATTAATTCAACAAATTGAAAATCCAGAAAATGAAATTAGATTAATTACTCCTTATACAATTGCTTCTTCTACAGAAGGATTTATTGCTTGTGGAATAAATAAAAAAATGCAAATATATATTAAAAAAACTAGTGAAGAAGAAGCTGTTGAAACTCCTCAAATTGAAAATACAAATGAAAATGAAAATGAAGTTAATAATGAAGAAAATGAAAATGAAGAAAATGAAAATGAAGAAAATGAAGAAGGAAATAATGAAGAAAATAAAGATGAAGAAAATAAAGAAACTATAAATGAAGAAAATAAAGAAAATAATAATAGTGATAAAAATAAAAATACAAATAATGAAAATAATACATTAACAACAAATAAAATAAATACAAATGTTGAAAAATATGAATTATCTTTTGAAAAAACAAAATATGAATTTGTTCCTGGAGTAAATGAAAAAATAACAGGAGATAAAGTATTACAAAATGATAAAAATTCATCAAATGAAAGACCATTTGATTTTTTAACAGTAAATGCATTATTTGATGAAGCAAGAGTTTTAGCAACAACATCAAATAATGATTTAATAAAAATAAATATAGAAGAAAAAGAAATAAATAGAGCACAAATACAATATATAATAACACCTTTTCATTCAGATTCAATTGAAGGAATGGATATTTGTATAAATAAACCTTATTTTATAACTTGTTCAAAAGATAAAAGTGTTAGAGTATGGGATTATCAACAAAGATTACATGTTATTAGTAAAATATTTGAAGAAGAATTATATTCTATAACATATCATCCAAGTGGAATGCATGCTTTAGTTTCAACAGAAGATAAAATATATCCTTTAAATATATTTTATGATGAAATTGATAATATGACACAACAAATAACAACAAAAGCAAAAAGTAAAGATATTAAATTTTCTCATATGGGACATTTATTTGCTTTTGATACTGGAGCTGTAGTTCAAATTTGGGATTTTTTAAATATGCAAATTTATACTGGTCCTCCTCCTTATGGTCAACAGAAAAAAAATTTTTCAATTACTTCAAGTAAAATAAATTCTCTTAGTTGGAGAAATGATGATAAAAATTTATTAGCTTCTGGAACAGAATATATTTATGATTGGAAAGTTAAAGATGAACATGATACAAAACCTAAATTACCTCAAAGTAATATTTCTAGTGCAACTTATGCTCAAAATAATGAATATATTATTGCTGCGACTGAAGATCGTTGTTTAAGAAAATTACAAAAAGATTCACAAAATTTTTCAAGTGAAAAATATGATTATTCTATGAAAGAACTTCATTCTTTTCATAAAAATAAATTTTTAGTTTGTGCTACTACAAAATATGGAAATCAAGCTAATTTAGATATGATGAGTAATCAAAATAGAGATTTAATGAATAATGTTAAATTTAGTACTTGTATTAGATTATTTACAGATATAATTAAAAGTAATGAATATATTGATATTCCTTCTCATCAAGGAGAAACTATGAGAATTAGAGTAAATTATGAAGAAAATAAAATTTTTACTTGTGGAGAAGATGGTTGTATTAATATATATTCTATTGAATTACCTTTTGATTCTAATGATCCTGAAAAATATTTAAATGAGCAAAATACTTCTTTTACTAATACAGTTCTTATTAAAAAAACAAGATATAAAGAAAGAGATTTTGATAAGAAAGAATTACCTGCGAAAAGAGAAGAAAAATTAAAAAAAATTAGAAGTGAAAATAATGATAAAAGAGAAACTGATAGAAAAATATTAGAAGAGAAAAAAAATAGAATTGTAACTACAAAATATTCTGAAAAAAATATTATAAATCAAATGAAAAGTGATTTACAAAATTGTGAAATAGAATATAATGCAAAAATAAAAAATGAAATTCAAAGTAATGAAAGTGCACATGATACTCAATTTAATAATAATCAAATTGAACTTTCTTTAAAAACAAGACAAGTAGAAGATATAAGAGATTCAATTAAACAAGAAAATGAAAATTATGAAAAAAGAGTAAAAGAAAAAACAGAAAATACAAAAAGAGAAAGACAAAAAAATTTAGAAGAATTTGAAGCAAAAAAAAAAGATTTAGAAAGAAGTAAAAGTGAATTAGAAGGAAAAATAAAATCTTTAGAAGAAAATAAAATTGAAGATGGAAAAGCTTTAAATTGGTTAAATGAACAAGTTATATCAGAAATAAAGAAAAATATAGATGAATTAAGTCATAAAATAGATGAATTAAGAGTTCATTATTCTCATCATATAAAAAAACAAAAAGAAGAAAAAGAAAAATTACAACAAACAGGAGATAATTTATTTTTAGAATTAAAAAAAATAGAAGAAGAAAAAGATCGTCAAATAAGAAATAAAGAAAAAAATTTAGAAGCAAAAAGGAAAGCAGAAGATGAAACAGCAAAAATGACAAAAAGAATAACAGAAATAGAAAATAAAATTATAGAATGTAAAAAAGCTCATACTTATTTAGAAAAATGTAAATTTGTTTTAAGTTATAAAATACAAGAATTAAAAAAAGAAACTGGACCAATGGAAAAAATATTAGAGGATTTACAAAAAAGAACAAAAGGAGATGAATTATCTTTATCGAAATATAATAGAGAATTTGAAATTATATCAAAAAAATTAGTTGATATAAATGAATTAAAAGAAAAAACAAAAGCACATGAAAAAACAGAAAGAGATTTAAAAAATGAAATAAATTCTTTTAAAAGAGATTTACATAATATGAAAGCTTATATTGATGATTATGATAAATTAAGAGAAGGATTTAGAAATTTAAGAGAAAAATATTTAAAAAATTATGTTCCTGAAGTTCAAGATCATGAAATTGAAGGTGAATTTGCAAATCAAAAATCAAAAATGAAAAATAGAGTTTTTGAATTACAAGGAACAATGAATTCTTTAAGAAGTAAACATAAAGATACTATTTCTGATAATAGAAATGAAAATAGTCAAATGATTTCTAAAATCAATTTTTTGAAAAAAACTATAAAAGAAGAAAAAAAAACTAAAGAAACTAATTCTGGAGATCAAAAACATGCTAATGCTGTTGCTGAAATTTATGCTGCACAAATTGTTAAAAAATTAATGTTAGAAAATATTTCTATTAAAGATAAAATTGGATTATTTAGAGAAAAAATTAAAAGTAAAAAAGAAGAATTACAAATTATTAAAAAAAGAATGAATAAAAATGGAACTAAAAAAGGTTATGATATGGAAAATAATGGTGAATTAAATGAAATGAATAATGGAATGGAATCTTTTTAAAAGTTATTATTTTATAGAAATGATTTTTTTATTTTAAAATGGAATTAACAAATTATTAAAATATAAAAAATAAAAAAATATTTTTTTTTATAATAAAACTATTTTTTTTATTAATAATTAAATTTATATTATTGTTAATTTATAAATTATATATATATATAACCCATAATAATGTATATTTTATAAACAATCAAATAAAGATTTATATTTCTTTAAATTCAAATCATTATTATCATCATTATTATTATTATTATTACTATTAGTATTATTATTATCAGTATTATCATTAAATATTTCAAAACAATTTATTGGATTTATTTTATATTCAGCAGACATAAATCTTTTTCTTTTATGAAAAGATTCAATTCCTAAAACTTCATCTAAATCAATTTCCATTTCATTATTATTATTAAATTCTTCATCTTCATCAATATTATTTTTTAAATCATATTGAGAAATATCTTCAAAATTAAAAACCTCTCTTTGTTTTTTTGAATTTGCCATATGAATTAAATATTGTCCTGTATTATGAGGAGTTAAAGGTTGTTTTATAAAATTATATTTTTTTTCAAAATTAAATTTTTTCCAAAAACGAGATTTTGAAAATTTTTCATTGTTTTTTTGCCTTTCTTTTTCTATTATTGAATGTCTTTTTCTTTCTTTTTTTGTCATGTATTTATTTTTTTGATTATAATTTTTTTTTATAAGACTTTTTGGGGATGATTGAAAAAGAGATATTTTATTTGTTGATGGAGTTAAAATCATATTTTCTTCATGATTTATTTTTTCTTTTTCTTTTTCTTCATTTATAGAAATATCTAATTTTTGATCCATTATTAAATTTTATTTGTTTTATCAATTAAATATAATTCCATAGAAATCATTTTTTTTGATTAAATAAATTTTTTTTATTTATTTATTTTAAAATTATTTAGTAAATTAAATTTAATTAAAAATGAATTCAAATTTTACTTCAAATAATTCAAAACAAAATATTTCAAATAATTTATTTTCGAATTTTCCTTCACAAATATTAATAAATTCTTCTAAATTCTCAGAGGAAAATCAAATAAATGAAAATATATTTTCAAAAAAAAATAATAATCAATTAAATAATGATATTATTTTTACGACAAATTCAAATTCAAAAAATAATTTAAAACTAAATAATAATAATATATTATTTCAAGAAAAAAAAATATTTAACATTCCTAAACAAAAATTAATATTTTCCTCAGAAAATAATTTTTCTCTTAAACCAAATTATACAAGTTTACTTTCAATATATTATTCAATAAAAAACATTGATAAAATATATAAATCTTTTGAAGAAAATATAATAAATAGTAAAAATTTTTCAATTGAACCAGAAAATTATATTATAATAAGTAAAAATAAGGAAGCAAGTGAACTGATGAAAACTTCTCAATTTTGGATTGTTTATTTTGAATATTTATTTAAATTCAATAAAATAAAAACTCAAAACCAATTTTTAAAATTAATTAAAGAAGCTTTTGAATTTGAAAATAATAATGATAGTGAAATATTGAAAAATTATTATTTAGAAAAAATTCAAATTTTTTTTCCACTTCAAGAAAATAATTTAAATATATTTGATGAAAATAAATATATTTCATTATTAGATAATAACACTAAATTATTATTTTATGAAAAAAAATTTGGTCCAAAAAGAATTCAAAATGAAAGAAAAAAATTTAATAAAACTTTGGAAGAAATAAACAAAATATCAAAATTAAATTTTGAAAAAATAAATAACAAAAAAAAACAAAAAGAAAAATTAATAGAAAATATAAAAGGAACAATCTTAGAAGAAACAAGGGATACAGTAGATGAATCTTTTATATTTTCTTTAAAAAAAGAGTTTAATTTTAAAACTCCATTTAAAAATCAAAAAAATGACTTTTCTCATGAAGAAATTTATCCAGATGATTTAGTAGAAGGAAGTATTTTAAAATTTAATCAAAGTTTTATAAGCCAAAATTCAAATTTTTCAAATGATAAAATGTTTTAAAAAAAAAAAAAATAAAAAACCAATTAAAAAATCAATAAAAAAAAAAAATACAAGATTTCATTCATAAAATAACAAACCTTAATATAATTATAATATAAAATATAAATAAAATAAAATAAAATAAAATAAAAACAATCAAAAAAAATTAAATTCCAAACATCTTTTGCAAATGTAGTATAAAAAAATAAAAAATTTAATACAAAAACGACAAAAAATCCAAAATAAATATAAAAAAAAAAAAAAAATGTCCCATCAAAACAAATTAAACTTAGAAAACATCCTTCGTCAAAAACATGGATTAATTGAAATCGGAATAAAAGTAAATATACGTGATGCATCATGTTTATCAATGGTATACACACCAGGAGTCGCAACACCATGTTTAGACATTCAAAAAGATATTACAAGAGCATATGAATTTACAAATAAAGGAAATTCAATTTTAGTTTTAACAGATTCATCAAATTTAAAAAAAGATAAATGGAATGATAATGCAGCAATGCCTTATTTAGAAGCTTTTTCTGCAATTTATAAATATTATTCTAATGTTGATGCTTATCCTATTTTATTAGATTCTAATAAAATTACTGATGAAAATTTACTTTGTGATACTGTTAATGCTATTAGTCTTTCTTATTCTGGAGTTGAATTTTTCGGAGTTAAAGAAGATAGAATGAAAAAATATGGTGAATTATTTGAAAAAAGTGCTTTTAAAGATAAATATGCTTATATTGATGCCAATTGTAAAAAAAGTATTGATGACTTTTTAAAAGATAAAAAAACTCCTCTTTCTTCACATTCTATTTTTTCTGCTGTTTGGAGAGTTGTTTTAGATTGTCATGTTTCAGGTAATGCAACTCCTATTATAGATCATGTTGTAGATTTAATTAAAAAAGGAACAATAAAATTAGAAGGAGGATTTCATAGACAATATTTTAGTGTTCTTGATGCTGCAATTGATTATGTTTTTGATAAGAAATTAGTAAATAATTCATTAGATAAATATAATTGGAAACAACAACCAACAACAAAAGAATATATTAGAGATAAATTCGATGCTTTCACAACTTTCGGTCATCGTGCTTGGGTAGAAGAAATTCCAAAAGGATATTATATGAAAAATCACTCAAATCCAGAAAATGCAAATTTACTTCATATGAGAAATAAAGGAGTAATAGAAATATCATTAAAAATAAATATAAATTGTCCAAATCATTTAAAACATTTATTATCATGGGAAAATCTCGATGAAATATCAAAAAAAATAAATGATAAACCAGAATTAGTTTTTGAATTAACTTGTAAAAATAACTATGGTTCAATAGTAACAAATGGAACTGCAGTTTTAGGATTAGGTAATATCGGAGCTTTAGCAGGAATGCCTGTAATGGAAGGTAAATCAGTATTATTTAAACATTTCGGAGGAACAAACATATGTCCAATATGTATTCAAGAATTAGACAATGATAAATTAATATCATATGTACAAAGAATTTCTCCTTCATTTGCAATAATAAATTTAGAAGATATTAAAGGACCAGATTGTTTTAATATAGAAAATAAATTAATTGAAACTGTTGAATGTCCTATGTTCCATGATGATCAACATGGAACTGCATGTGTAGTTCTTGCTGGATTAATTAATGCTATGAAATTAAGAGGAACTAAACCAGAAGATGCTAAAATTGTTATGAATGGAGCTGGTGCTGCAGGAATTGCAGTATGTCAACTTTTAATGACTTATGGTTTCAAGAATTTTATAGTTTGTGATACTAAAGGTGCTATTTACGAAGGAAGACCAGAAAATATGAATCCATTTAAAAATAAAATTGCAGAATTAACTAATAAAGACAAAGTAAAAGGTACTTTAGCAGAAGTTTTAAAAGGAGCTGATGCCGTTATTGGTTTAAGTGGTCCTAAAACAATAACAATTGATAATGTTAAAAGTATGGCTCCGAAACCAATTGTTTTCGCATTGGCAAATCCTATACCTGAAATTTTCCCTGATGATGCTAAAGCTGCAGGAGCTTATATAATAGCGACTGGAAGAAGTGATTTTCCTAATCAAATTAATAATTCTGTTGTTTTCCCTGGTTTGTTTAGAGGGACTCTTGATACTAGAGCTCCTAAAATTACTATGGATATGAAAATTGCTGCTAGTAAAGCTATTGCTGATTTAGTACCAAAGGAGAAATTAAGTCCTGGAATGATTATGCCTGATTCTCTTAATATTAATACTTCTATTAGAGTTGCTACTGAAGTTGCCAAGGTTGTTATGGAAAAGAAGTTGACTAATAAAACTAATATTAATCTTGATAAGGTTGAGGAAAATATTCATTCGTTCTTTATTGATGGGGATTTAAAGGATGTTGATTAAAATATTAGGTATATTGAGGGTTTTTATTGTTTGATATTTAAATTTTAATTTATTAAAGAGTTAAAAATTGGAAAAATTAAGTTTAATTTTTTTTTTTTATTTATTTTTATTTTATTATAGTTTTTATTTTTTTTAATTAAGTTTTTTTATTTATTTTGGGTTGTTTTAATTTGATTTTGTTTTATTTTTTTTCAGTTTTTTTAATATTTTTTTATTTGTTTTTATAAAATATTTTTTATTCAAATTAACAATTTAATAAATAAATAATTATATTTACATAAAATAATTTAAAAAAAAAAAAAATGAGAACATCTTCCTATTCTAGTGATAGATTTACAGACAATTTAATAGATATTAAAATAGCAATTTTGGGTAAATCATTAGTAGGAAAAACAGCATTATCATATAGATTTATAAATGATAAATTTCCAACAACACATGATACAACAATAGAAGATCAATATATAATAGAATCTGAAATTGATGGAAACAAATGTAGATTAGAAATATTAGATACAGCAGGACAAGACGATTATCAATCAATGTTAGATACTTGGATTGTTTCTGCTGATGGATTTATTTTAGTTTATTCAATTGATGATAAAATGAGTTTTGAAGAAGCAAAATTAAGATATCAAAGAATTGTTCAAAGTAAAGGAAATAATGAATATTCTATTATTATTGTTGGTAATAAATGTGATTTAGAAAAAGAAAGAAAAATTTCTAAAGAAGAAGCTGAAAAATATTGTTCTGGATTAAAAATTAAATTTTTAGAAACTTCAGCTTTAAAAAAAATTAATGTTAGAGAATCTTTTCTTTATGTTGCTAAAAATTTATTAACAATGAAATTACGAACTGAAGATAATGTAATGAAAAGAAGATGTTTTTGTTTTTAAAGTTTTTTGATAAAAATAGAATATTTTTATTTTTATATATATAATTAAGTATTATTTTTGTTATTTTAATCATCATTTAAATTTTGTTTTTAATTACAATTCAGTATATGAATTTATTTTTCTTAATTCAAGTGTTTGATATTTTAATTTAATTTTACTTGGATTTAAAGTTATTTTTGTTTTTAAATTTAATTTTGTATAATTTTTATTTAAATTTCCAAGTTTAATTTTTGGTTTATATTTTTGTTTTCTTTGAGTTAAAGAATTTAAATTATTTCTATTATGTATACTATAACTTAATTTATTATTTGAAAAAATCATTTTTTTTGGTTTTACTGAAGATAATTTATAATTTCTAAGTCTACTAATTCTATTAGTTTGAATTGAAGGCATACTTATTTCATTTGATTTTTTAAAAGTTTTACTTGAATTTGTTAATATTAAATTAGTTTTTCTTAATGAATTACTATTTTGTCTTATTTCCAATAATTTTCTATTTTCTTTATTTTCATTTTCTAATATTTGAAAAGGAGTTAATTTTTTTTTTATTTTCTTTAGTTTAAAATTATATTTATTTTTTGAAAATAAATCTGAATTCCATATTTTTGCTAATTCTCCGAAATTATTCTCATCTTTTTTATTATGGTTTTTATTTATAAATTTTAATATTTTAACATTATCATATTTTTCTTTAGGAATATGATTATTTATTTTCCTAAGTTCTAATTGAATTAAAATATCATTTTTTTCTTCCTCATGAAAACTATTATCAATATTTAACTTTTCAACCATAAATTTACTTCTTTCAGAATACATTTTATAATAATATTTTTTATAATTTTATAAATGAAATAATTTAAAAAAAAAATTAAATGAATTAAATTAAAAAAAATGAAAGTAATACAAAAAAAGAATATAAAATACATAAAACTATGTTTAATTTCCCCAATTTTTGAAATAATAACAAGCATAATATATTTAACAACATTTTTAATCTTAGCATTTCTTTACACAAACATAGGGAAAAATTATAATAATTATGAAATTACTTCAATAACCGAAAAATATTTATTAAAATCAACATTTACAACAATAAAATCAGATACAGATTATATAAATTATTTAAGAACTATATTAGAAAGATTATATACATATGATAAAGATTCTGATTCACTTCCATTTTTAATTCCTTCAGGTTCAGTTAGATTAACAAAATATGCTTATGAAGGTTGTTCAGACTCAATAGATTTTACTAAAAATTGTTATAATAATTATAAATGTATAATAGAAACTTTATTAGATGTTTTTGATAATAAAAATTGTGGTATTCCATATAAAGGAAAAGCTAATGGAGATGAAGGAGGAGCTTTAAAAAAATTAGTTCCTAATTTTCCAGGAAAATATACTAGTTATAATTTATTAAATGGAGGAGAAAATATGGATATTACTATTGATGATTTTGATGATCCAACTGAATTAGAAAGTTTTATTAAAGATTATGATTTAAATTTTCTTGTTTTACAAATTAATTTTGAAATTCCAGCTAATGATAATAATGTTAATGCTATTATTGGTATTGAAATGCTTAATTATTATACTAATATTAATTATTATTTTTCTGTTACTCCTTTTAATACATATAGAGCTAAACATGTTTTATTTGTTACTACTTTTATTTTTTTTACTATTGTAGTTTTTTTAAATATTGTTAAATTGATTTATGAAATTAATGTTAAATTAATTTGGTCTGTTCATATTTTTGTTTTTTTAAATGAAGTTTTAGATGTTTTTTTAATTATTTTTACTATTTTTTTCATTTCTGAAGGAAATAGTGTTGAATTTCATAAACCAGATAATTTTTATACTCCTTTACCTTTTTTATCTGTTAGAAAATATATTATTGCAATTTTATGTTATATTATGATTTGCTTTCCTTTTAGATTTATTTCATTAATTTCATGGGCTAAAGTAATTTCAGGAGTTTTTGTTAAATATATTTCTATTTTATTTAGAATGTTACCTGGAATGATAATAATATTATTTATTTTTGGTATAATTTTAGCTATGTTTAGCTTAGCAAATTATTCTCTTTATAATGAAATGGTTTATGAATATAGTACTATATACAATTCTTTTTTATCTATTTGGGATATTTCTATTATAACAGATATGATTAATCCAGAAACTAGTAAAATTTATCATAATTTAAGTGTTTCTGAATATTTTATTTTTATTAATATATTTGAATATGTTGTTTTTATTTTTTTATCTGCTATTGCAACTGCAACTATTGTTTATTTATATAAAAGAGCTTCAGTTTTAGAAATGGATAAAGTAGAAAATGAAATAATGTTAAAATTAAAGCAAATTGAAGAAAAATTAGAAGAAGGAAAAGAAACTGAAGATAATGATTTAAGAAGATTAAAAAAACAAATATTATGGTTAAATTTATCAAATAAACATGAATTATATAATCATTATTCTTCAATAAGTGATTTACTTTTATTTAAAACATCTAATCAAATCATTTCATCATTAAAATATTTATTTGCAATTAAACCTGAATTACAATTTAAAAAACTAAATAATAAATTTGGAATAATTATTGAAATAAAAAATGAAAAAAGTCATTTAAAAGAAGAAGAATTAGATCAAATTGATATATTAATTGATTGGTTAACTTTTGTAGGATGTAAAATTCCAGTTGCATTATATAGTCAAATGAATATAGAAAAAACTTTAAAAATGAAATTACATAGTTCATATCAATATATTAAATTTATAAATGATCAAAAAGAAATTGATAGTTTTATTGTAGAAAATAATAAAGAAATGTCTTTATCACATGAAAATAAATTTACTATAATTTGTGAAAATGAAAATCCTCCTGAAAAAAAGAAAGTTTCTGTTTTAAATTTATTAGATAATTCTAAAACAAATAATGATCAAAGTAATAATAGTTTTCAAAGTGATTCATCAAAATCAGATAATAGTTCTAGTCATAGTTCAAGTAGTAAAAGTGAAAGTAATAATAGTAATGAAAAAAATGATAGTCATACAAGTTTAGTTGATGAAGAATGATTTTTTTTTATAATCTTAATGTTTTTTTCATTTTAATTCAAATAATTACTTCATATATGTATTTTAATTATTTTAAGAAAAAATTAATACTAATATTTAAATAATAATTTTTAATATAATTATTACATTACAAAAATAAGATAAAAATAATTTTAAATATCTTTGAGAAAAATTTCCATAAACTATTGTTTAAAAATAAAAATAAAGATTTTAATAAAAGAACATTATACTTTATTTTATTATTTTCATTCAATAACATTGAATTTAAAATTAAAAAATAAATGATAATTACATAAATATAGATGAATTAATTTATTAATTTTTTATATAGTTTTCATTTTTGAAAATAGCATTTTTAAATAATAATAATTCAATTTTAAATTCCAAATGTCTTTTATCTTTTTAGTTATATTAGTATATTATAAAATTTAATTTTTATGAATTTATTTTTCAAAATAAAAATTTAAACAATAATCTATTTAAATCTTTAAATAAAATATTAATAAAAAAATACTAATTGTAATTTATATATAGAAAATAAAAATATAAAAAAAAAATAAAACAATTCTAAAATTCTTAAAAAAAACTAATAAAAAAAACAAAAAAAATTGTAATATTAATTTCTAATAATAAAAATCAATAAAAAAACCTTAAAAAAAAAAATTTAAAAAAAATAAAAAAAATGATTGACAAATTAGAATTACTTCTTGAAGTAAATTAACAATTTAAAAAAAATATAGAAAGCACGTGAAAAAGGAATTCAAATAAATGCTCCAGTGGATGAAGAAGAAGAAGAAGAAGAAATAAAAAATTCAATGACAGAATTTTCATCTCAAATATCAGAAGGTCAAAGTGCAATAAAATATATAGAATTAAAAAATGATCAATTAATTCAAATAAAATCTGAAGTAGAAAAAGCATTGGGAAAAGAACAAGAACAAGAAATTTCAGAAAAAATAAATAAAATTATTTCTGATGTTCAAGCAAAACAAGCTTCAATGAAAGGAATTTTAGATTCTTTAGATAATATGTTAAAAACTTCAAAAGAAAATGAAGAAGAAAAAAATGATATTGAAATAAGAATAAGAGAAAATTTATTTTGTTCAATGACAAAAAAATATCAAGAAACTTGTATTAAATTTCAAAATTTAGAAAGTGATATAAAAAATATAATGCAAACTAAAAATATAAGATCAGCCGAAATTGCTTTAGGAAAAAAATTATCAGATGAAGAAAAAATTGAAGTTATAAATGATCCAAATTATGTTCAACAAATTTATGGAGATAAATTAACTGGAGGAGCTCATGTTAAATTACAAAATGCAGTTTCTGATTTACAAGAAAGACATAAAGATATTAAAAATTTAGAAAAATCTATTTTACAAGTTCATAATTTAATTGTTGAATTAAGTAAATTAGTTCAATTACAAGGTGAAATGATTGATAATATTGAAGTTAATATTAGAACTGCAAAAAAATATGTTGAAAAAGGTACTAAAAATTTAGATAAAGCTAAAAAAAATTTACAAAAAGCAAGAAAGAAAAAATGTATTATTTTAATTATTGTTATTGTTATTTTGTTAATTATTTTAATTCCAATTATAACAACAAAATTTACCTAATTAAGTAAATAAAATTATATTAATTAAACACAGATTTTTAAATAAAGAAAAATTAAATATATTTTATTAAATAAATAACATTTTTTTTTCAACAGGAATGATTTTATATTCTTTTTTATTCTTTTATTCTTCTTTTTTTGAATAAAAGAAATCTTTTTTTAAATAAAAGATATAAATTACAAGGCAAAAACTAACAAAAATTAAAAAGAATAAAATATATTTTGTTGTATTTGATTTATTAATAATTTCCATAGGTTCATAAACAACTCTAAAACTAACTGGTTTTTCAAATATTGCAACAACATTAATATAAAATTCTCCTATTTTTTCAAATGGAAAATAAGAAACATCAGTTTTTTCAAATTTTTGAGTTAATAAATAACAATCATTAGTTATTAAATTATATATATTTTTTTGATGAGGAAATATATAAACTAAATAATGATCTGCTCCTATAATATGTTCCCACATTATTCTTTTATATATATTATCATAACGAATCATAAATTTTCTTTCATTATAAATATTCATATCAATTGAATCTAAATCTATTTTTTCACTTATATAATTATATGATAATTCTACTCCTTCATATTTTTCATTTGAATTCATATTAATTTCTACATGCATTGTATTATAATAATTTTTAAATGCTATTTTATTATATTTTGATTTTAATTTTTCTTCATATAAATTATCATAATAATGATATATACCAATTCTTGGATAAAAATTACCACATTTATTTGCAATTACTACTAAATAATCTAATTTTTCTCCTCCTGACATTGATTTTTTCATACTTTTATATATAGGAACTACATTATTTTTTTTAAATTTTGGAGATTCGACTTTTTCATTATAATTAATTTTAATATTATAACTTGGCATTTTATTTCTTTCATCAAAAGATATTATAATATAATAAATTACATGTGAATTAATTTTTTCATAAGGATCTGAAATACGATAATTCCATTTTTTATTATATAATTCATTTGATCTTACATAATGATGTAATGGAGTATATCTTGGATTTATAATATATTTTTCAATGGATGATGATTGTAATTTTAATAATTTATATGAAAAATTATTTTCAAGATTATTCATTGAAACTTCGAAATTTTGAAAATTTAAATGTTTATCAATTTTAATTAAAAGATTATATTCATTTAATTCAATATATTTTCCAATTTCTTTTATTTCATAAAAGGGTTTATTATTTAAATGGAAATTTAATTTAATAACAGTATCTTCATTAGAAGATAATTTTAAAGCTGGATATACTGAAAGTGGATATTCTGGAATATCATATTTTAACCATCCAGCTTGTGAAATTTCTCCTAATTTTTTATTATCTAATTCAACTGTAACTTTTCCACCATAAATTAATTGTTCAATATATATTTTAGTATCAATTTGATTATGTTTTTCATATTTTGGTAATAAAATTGTATTGGTTAAATTTCCAGTTAAAGATAATAATATTTCTCCATTAATTGGAATATTATTTTCATTTTCTTCTAAATAATAAATTTCTAAAATTCCAGGAGCTTCACAATTAATATATAATATATCTAATTTACTATTTAATTTTATACTTTTTTTCTTTATTTTATAATATTCATTTGGTAAAATTGAATCATAATCATTATCAATATAATTATTTTTATATCTTATATCATAAATACCTGAAATTTGAGCAAATATAACTTGTTTACTTGGAATATTTTTATTAAATTGACTAATTAAATAAAATGGATTATTACAATTTTCCATTATTAATTCATGTGAACCTGTTGGTCTTTCATCTTTTAATAAAAAAACATCTTCTTGAGTTAATTCAATATATATTATAGGTTCTTTTATATTGGAAATTAATCTTAATGTTAATTCATAATATTTTTCATATTGTAAATCATATTCTTGTTTATTTAATATATAAATTTCTTTTACTGGTTCTTTTTTATTATTAATTTCTCCATCATCATTTAATAAATTTCCATGAATAATTTCTAAATTATTTGGACTTTTAGTATAAATAAATAAAGTATAATTTTTATTTGAAGGGATTTGTAATCTATAATAATTTGGAATAAAATCTTCATTATTTACAATTAATTTATAATCTTCTTTTCTTTTTAAACTTACAATTTCTGGCTTTTGATTTATATAAACATTAAAATATTGTGGATCTAAAATTAAAGGATCATAATTAACTTTAATAAAAGTTAATAAAAGAATATTTTCATCTTTTAATGGAGTTTTTGGTGATTTAAAAAATAATTGTTTATAATAATGTCCATTAACATTAAATGAATATTCTTTTAATTCATTTTGATCTTTATCAACAGGATAAAATTCAGCCAAATAATCAATTGTTAATTTTCCAAGTTCAAAAAATTTTGCATAAAAAGAAGTAATTAAATCATTTACTTCTTTTTTTTCAGAATGAATTGTAATAATATATTCTTTCTCAGGTTCAAAATTTCTAACATCAGTAAAAAAATAATAATATTCATTATTATAAAATTCTAAAGTTTTTTTTGAAAATTCTAAAGGTTGAAAATTATGATAAACTGAATAAGAAATATATTTTGTTGCTTTATGAATATAATAATAATTTTCTACTTCAATAATATATTTTGTATGATTTTCAGGAACTAAAATTAATTTTGAAATTGTGTCAGTAATATTAAAATTTGGTTTTTCTTTTTTTCCATCTTCATAAATTAAAATTCTATGTTTATTATCAGGATCTCCTCTTATATCAACTTCATATGAATTTCCTTTTAAAGTTTCAATTGAAACTTTCATAATATTTTTTGTAAGAAAATGTTCTAATTTATAAGTTTCATCTAATTTAAGAGAATAAATTTCAAGTTCATTAAAAACTCTAATTCTAATATTTTTTTTAACATCATTTCTCAATTTGACAACAATATATAAATTATTATAAGATAATCTAGTATCAAAATATTTAATAGAATATATTTGATTATTATCTAATTTAAATTTAAACATATAATCTAACCATTCATCATAACTTTTAAGTACTTTATCATATGTAGTATAAATATAAATTTCTCCAATTAAACCTTCTGCTTCAGGAATTTCAATTGCAATATCACCTCCTAATTCTTTTACAGTATATCTAAAAAAAGATTCTCCTTTTCCTTCAAAACTTTTATATTCATATGAATTTAAAGGAATAAAAGCATGAAAAGGTTTTTGATAACTTTCATAGGAAAATGAAAATAATATTATTAATATTAGATGAAGAAATATTTTAGACATTTATTTAAATAAAAAAAGTAAAAAAATATAATTAATAAATCTATTTAATTATTTTTATTTTATTTTATTTTCTATTTTTGTATTTTTTTTTGTATTTTTTTGTATTTTATTTATATATTTTTTGTTTTTAATATACTGAAAAAGACTCTGGATTATCAAAAAGTCTTTTTCCTTCATTTACCATTTTTGAACTAAGAACTCCATCAATAAATCTATGATCTAAAGTAAAATTAACTGGTAAAAATTCTTTTTGAGTAATTGAACCATCTTTATTTAATATATTTTTTTTTTCAATTTCACAATTTGCAAAAACTCCTGCAGTTTGAGTAAAAGGACATAAAGGAACATAAACATTTTTTAAATGAAATCCTCCTAATGAAGTAACTAAAACAGAACCATATTGATTTTTAGAAACCTAAAATTTAAAAAATATTATATAAATAATAATATATTATTTTTTTTACTCCTAAAGCTTTAATATTAATTCCAATAGTTGATAAAATACCATCTAATTCAAGTAAAATTTCAATTAAACTAAATTATATTATATTATATAATAAATATATTTTACAAGGAAGGTAATTTTCTTAAAGCTCTTAAACCATTATTATGTGTTTTATTTTTTTGTTTTCTATAAATATCAGCTTCTCTATATAATTCATCTGAAATTTCTTCCATTTTTTTTTCAGGAACATTTCTTATTGTCATATTTGCTAAATCTTTATCTCCAACATTAACTAAAATTCCAAGATCAACGCAATTTCTTTTTACTTTTAATCCAAATCTTATCATTTCATTAGATTCAGGTATATTTTTAAATACTTCTCCAACAACTTTTATCCAAAAAACTGTTAATGTTATTTTTTTTCCTGTTTTTTTAGAAAGTTCTTCTATAAATTTTTTTGCTTTTGTTATTTCAAATTTTACTTGAGCATAAACTGTTGGATCAAATGATTGATCAAATGCTGCCATGTTATATTTTTTTGTATATGTATGATATGTTGATTTATGGTTAAAATAGTAGAAAAGAGAATAAAATAATATTGAATATAAGTAATATTTTAAAAATTTTCCTTCCCTAAATAAATAATCTTCTATAAATATTGCAAGAATGAAATTTACTATTAATGGATTCATAATTTACTTACGTAATAATCCTCGAAAAATAAATAAAAAAAAACCAAATTAACAATAAATAAAAAATGAAATTAAATAAAAATTAAAACAAAATAAATTAAATAAATATATAAAATAAAATAAGAAAAATAAGAAAATTTCCAAAAATAAAATTAATCAAAAAAACAAAAATAAAAAAAATAAAATTATAAAAAAAAAATGTATTCAATAATAACAATAATAAGTATAATTCTTCTAAAAATAATATCAAATAAGGACTATGAATGTATATCAGAAAGTAGTGCAACATTAGAAACTTGTATAGATATAGATACAGGAACAAATAATTCATGTTGTTATGTAGAAGAAGGTTCAACAACAAAATGTTTATTAGTTGATGGAACAAGTCCAGTCAATGTTTTAACAAGTAAAGTAACAGTATTAGCTACATTAAATACAAGTACAACAAATTCAATGCAATGTGGAACTAATGCTGAAGTTTGTGTTGGAATATCAAATCCATCAAGTTTTTCTGATTGTAATAAAACTGATGATAATTCTACTCTTTTAACTTATCCTTATACTTGTTGTTATGTTAAAAATGGAAGTAGTAGTTATTGTTATCCAATAAATGCTTCTTATTTATCTACTGTTCAATCTTATGTTGATTCTGTTATTAGTTCTTATTATAATAGTAGTACTGTTCCTGAAGGAAGTGTTTGGGCTGATTGTTTAAATAGTAGTTTACCTGTTTCTAGTGCTTCTAATTTGAAAGTTTTTATTTTTGGAAATATTTTTATTTTGATTTTGGCTTTTCTATTTTAAAAGATTTATTTTTATAATTTTTTTATTATTCTTTGTATGTAAAAAAGATTTTTAAATTTAATTTTTTTTTGCTATAATAATATTTCTATATTATGGAGAAAGGAAATAATAATTGTAATAATGAAGATAATGAACAATTATATCAACAAAATATAAATGAATTAATTAAAATTAGTCAAAATATAGATTCTAATAATGAGTATTCTCCTGAAATTAGAAATGATAGTGTTTTTTTAAAATTATTATTTAAAGATTTAAAAAATGGAGATAAAATTTATGAAAAATCTCAATGGAAACCAGTTAAAACAGCAATTCAAAATTGTTATAAATTAATTCAAAATGGATATTCTTCAGGAAATCAAATTGAATTACAAAATAATATTATTATATTAAAGAAGTTAATTGAAGAATTAAAAGAAATAAATAATGATAATATTGATGAAGAAACTGTTGTTAAAAATGTTTTAGAAAGTTCTTTTAAAAATTTTTCTCCTGAAAATGAAGAATTTAAAAAAAAAACTAAATTATTAGAATCTAATAATGTTGATAATAATAATGAAGAAAATGTTACTGAAGAATATTTTGAAAGAAAATTAAAAGAACAAAAAGAATATTATGAAAATAAATTATTAATTTTAAATAATAAAGTAAGTAATTTAGAAAATGAATTATCTCAATTAAAATCTTTATTTAATAAATTTGGAGAACTCCTTTCAAAATACAATAACATAAATTCCTAATTATAAAAATCAAATAAAGAATGTCAAGAAAAAAAATTAACAATTTATAAATAAAAATTAATATATAAAATAAAAGTATATTTAAAACAAAAAAAATATAATTTCAAAAAATAAAAAATAAAAAAATATCAAAAAAATCAAAAAATAAAAAAACAAAAAAAGTGAAAAAAAATGTTCCCAGAATTAGAAAAAGTAAAATTATATTAATCTAACATAAAATTTAGAAAATAACAACATTTGATAAATGGGAAGGTTACAATTACTTTCCTTTAAAAGGAAAACTTCTTTTTGGTCCATGTACAATAAAACCAACATTAATGACATCAACAGCAATAACATTACCTGTATTAATATTTATATTATTTGAATCAAAATATATGAAAGAAAACATATCAATATCAATACCAATAATAATATTAATAATATATATAATAACATTAATATTTTTATTAATAGCATCTTTTTCAGATCCTGGAATTTTAGAAAGATATTCAACAAGAGATGAAATTTCAAGAAAACATATTAAAATTATTCAAGGTGGTTATATGAGAAATTATCGTTATTGTAGTACTTGTTGTATTATGAGACCTCCAAGATCAACTCATTGTGGTGATTGTAATAATTGTGTTGAAAGATTTGATCATCATTGTCCTTGGATTGGAAATTGTGCTGGAAAAAGAAATTATAAATTTTTTTATTTTTTTATATCTTTACTTAATTTATTAACTATTCTTATTGGAATTTTTTGTATTGTTCATATTGCTAAAATTTCAAAGGTATTTATTTTTTTTATTTTAATTAGTTTTTGCCTTTTTTTTATTCAATTTTTTAGAGAAAGGAAACTAAAAAAGAATTGACTAAATGTGTTATTTCTTTTTTTTTAATTATTTATTGTGGTTTAAGTATGATTTTCACTACAAATTTATTGATTTATCATACTAAGTTAGTTAATGGAAATATGACTACTAAAGAAGAATTAAAAAACTATTTTAAAAATCCTTTTGGAAATATTTATAAAAGAAATGCTAGTCTTAATTGGAAAAACGTTATTTTTCCTTTGTTTAGAAAAAAAAGTATTTTAGATATTTTAAAATTGGAAAATGAAGAAGATGTTAAAAATGAAAATAAAAAAAGAGATATTGGAGATAGTAGAGAATATAGTAAAAAACATGAAAAGAAAAAGTTTACTTTTGAAAAAGATGAAAATATAAAAGATGAAGATGAAGAAAAAAAAAATGATAATAGTAATAAAAATTCTTCTAGTATAAATTGTAAAGTTAATGAAAATGAAATAAATAATATAAAAGATATAAAAGTAGATATTTCAAATAGAAATGTTGAAAATGATGTAACAATTATTAATAATTATTATACTTCAAATAATAATAATATTGTAACAACAAATAATAATAATACTACTACAAATATTAATAATAATACATCAAATAATAATAATGAAAATAATAATCAAAAAAGTCATAATACATCAATGGAAGAAAATTTTGATAATATCAGTGAAAATTTTCCAGGAGCACAAGATAGAAAAATTCCTAAATTTCTTTATCGTTTCGATATTTCAAATGATATTTGAAAACTAAATAAATTATAATATTTTTTTTTATTGAATTGAAATAAATTATTTATTCAATTTCTCCTTCATATTCAGTTAAATATTTAATTGAATATATATTATCATTTACTATATTTTCCAAACCTGAAAATACTTTATGTAAACTTTTGTGTAAATTTAAAAATACACTTTTATTTTTAACATTTTTTAATTGATTACCATGAATTTTAATTATATTAAATATCCATTTCATTATTAATTCAATATTAGCATCATTTTCTAATTTATTTGATAAAAAATCTAAAAAAGGTCCAATAACATTAAAAGGTAATTTTGAAGAAATTAATTCTATATATTTCATAGGAATTGTTTTCAAGAAATTATCAATAATTTTTATTTGATTTAAATAAATAGAAAAAATAATTCCTTTTAAATAATTTTTATTCTTAAAACAATTAATAGCATCATTAACAGTAATATTAATATCTAAAGATAATTTAGAAAAAGAAAGTGATTTATCTAAAGAATAAATATAAATTCCTTCAGTTGATCCAACAGCAAAAGCTCTATTTGTATTACTAAATTTAACACTATTAATTTTAATTTCAGGAATAATATTATTTTTATTTCCTGGTAATTGATTTCTAATTTTATTTTTTATTTCTAATTCATCTTCGCTACTATAATCATCATTTAATAATAAATTATCATTATAATTTTTACTATTTAATTTATATAATATACCATTTAAACTTCTATTATGAGTTAAACAAAATTTTTTAATTAAAATTTGATAAACCATATCATAAATTAAAACAAATTGACTATTTCCTCCACAAATTAATAAATTTCCGCTTAAATTATAAGAAATAGAATTTAAATATTTATTTCTATTAGAATTTTTAGCAGTAACTTTTTCATAATTTAATCTTCCTCCCCAAATATCTTTAGAAACATCAATAATATTTTTAACACTTGCAGTTTGAACATCCCAAGTATATAATTCACCATTTAAAGTACTTACTGCAATTTCTTTATCATCAGGAGTAATATCAATCGATATAATTTTACTATTATGATTTAAAGTTTCTCCAATTCCTTTTTTAGAATATAATTCCCATATTTTAACTGTATTATCCCAACTTCCAGAAATTAACATATCACTTATATTAGAAAATTTAACTGTACTTATTGGAGAAGAATGACCTGTTAAATTATCTATTAAATCTCCTGTTTTAAGAGACCAAATATATATTATATAATATTCTAATGAACCTGCAGAAATAATTTCTCCTGTAAAATCTATTGAACAACAAGTAAATTTTGTTATTTTTGGTGTTGTCATTATTCTAAAATTTTTATATTTTATTAAATCAAATGCTCTAACTGTTCCATCGTATGAACATGATATTAAAATATTAGATTTATTTGGACAATATTGTAATCCTGTTATTTTCATATTATGTTCTATAAATGTATTTAAACATTGAGAATTTGAAGTATCATATATTTTAATTCTTCCATCATTTGAACCACAAGAAATTTGAGATGAATCATTTGAATATGATATTATTGTTATTTCATTTGAAAATCCTTGTTGTTTATATATATAAGATTCACTTTTCCATTCCCATATTATTAATTGACTTATATATTTACTTCCAAATCCTATCCAATTTCCATTTTTATTTATTGATAATGAAGTTATTTTTGAATCACTTATTTTTAATGTTTTTTTATTTTCAAATGAATTTAATGAATATATTGAAAATGAACCATCTTGAAAACATAATACTATTATATTTTCTTCTGGATTTTCATTAAATGAATTTATTTCACATTGAACTAATTTTGAATTTATATTAAATTGTTGTTTTTTTTCTAAAATATATCTTCCTATTATAATTCTTTTTTCAAAATCTGAATAATATTCTATTTCTTCGTTATTTTCATCTTCCGATGAAGAAGAATTTTCTAACAATTCATTTTTACTTTTTAAATTTTTATTTCCTTTTATTCTTCTTTCAAAATTTAATTGTTTTTTATATTCTTCACTTTTTTCATTTATATATTTCCAAATAAACATTATTCCATCTTGACTAATTGAATAAATTCTATTATTATCTTCACTAAAAATACAATTTATTATTTTTTTTCTATGTCCTGTAAACATTAAAGGAATATAATTTTTTATTTTAAAAACATTTAATAATCTAACTGAAGTATCTTTTGAACCGGTTAAAATAAATCTTGAATCATTACTCCAATTTAAACAAGTAATTTTATCATTATGAAAAGATGTATAATTTCTATATAAAACAAAAGGTTCAAATTCTTTTTTCATTTTTGGCATTTCAAAAATTTTGATACTTTTATTCATAGAAACAGCCAAAAAATTATTATCAGGTGATATTTTCAAACAATTTACTTTTCCTCTAAAATTAAAATATGATGTTATAATTTGTTTTGGAAAATTTATTATTATACAATAACCATTAACATCAATTACAATTAAAATTTTTCCATTTGATGATATATCTAATATATTTATATTACTTCTTGCTTCAATTGGTAAAGTTTGAGATGTTCCATTTTTTAAATCTAAACATAGTATTTTATTTCCTATTGGTGATAAAAGTATATTTGAATCATCTTTTGTAAAAATAATTTTTCCGGTGTTATGTACTGCACCTAATAAATTTGAAAATTCATAATTTAACATATTTGGAAAATATATGATAAATATTTAAATATTTATAATTCATATTTAAAGTTAATTAAAATTATGAAAAAAAAATTAATTTCTTATTATAAGAACTATTTGAATAAAAAAAAAATTAATTTTATTTGATTATCTTGAAATAAATCTTTACTTTAATAATTAGGAGATAAGATTATAATCTAACTTTTTAATTATATATAAAAAAATAATAATCTTATAATTATTTTTTATTTTCTTCTTTATTATATTTTACTTTTTCAATAATCATCATCTAATATTTCATTTCTTTATTATTTATATTAATTTTCAAAAAAATGTTAAATAAGAAAAATTGAAAGGAAAGTGATTTCTCTATAAAAGTGATTTTTCTTCCTATCAAAAATAAAATAAATATGATATATTAATTAATTGTTTTTGTTTTTTTAAATAATTTCAAAAAAAAATTAAATAAATTTAAACTAAAAAATGTCAAATAGAGCATTAGATCTTTTAAGAAAATTAAGACAAGAAAGAAGTATTACAAAAAAAAGAGAACTTCATTCCGTTGATAATATAAACCAAAATAAATTATTTGGTTATAAAACTTCAAAAACAATAGTACAAAATAAAGAAGAAAAAGGTATTTAAATATAACATTAAAAATTATATAGAGAAGGATCCCTTAAAATTTTTTGAGGAACCACCTCATATTAATATTAAACCTTTAAATATAAATGATTTTAAAGAAATTGAAGAAGAAGCAGAAGAAAAAATAGAAGAAATTAAACCTTTAAAAAAAATGCCAAAAAGTTTTATGAGAGTTTCTTGGCCAAATCCTAAATATGGTGAATTAAATATTAATTTAGAACAAATATTAAATGCAAAGAAAAATTTAATTGTTAAAACTGAAGAAGAAATTGAAGAAGAAAAAAGAAAAAAAGAAGAAAAAAAAAGATTAAAAATGGAAAAAAGAAAAAATAAAATTAATAATAATATAAGTAATTCTTTTAATTCTATTAGTGAAAGTAGTTCAAGTGAAGATAGTGATGAAGTATTAAGAGAAAAAATTGAGAAAGAATTAAATATAAATAATTTAAATATTAATAATAATTCAAATAAAGAAGAAGAAGAAAAAAAAGATAATTTTGATTTATTTAAAAATAAAAAAATATCACCTGAAAATATGAAAAGACTTGAAAGAAGATTAAGTCAAGCAAGAAATAAATTTATTGAAATAATTCAAAAAAAAGAAAAATTAACTTTAGGTGATGAAATAATTAGAAAAGCAAAAAATTTGGAAGAAAAATTAAATATTCCTAAAGATTTAATTGATGAAGTTCATCAAACTTTAGAAAATTTAAAATTACCTTCCAAATGCATTATTGATGATGAAGTTTCTAATGTTAATGAAGAAGAAGTTAATGATAAACCTAATAAAAAGTTCAGTAAAGAAGAAATATTTAAAATAATGAATAAAATTATTTCTTAATAATATTTTTTAAATATTCTAATGTATTGTAATAATTTTTTCCATTTGAATTATTATAAAGAATATTTTTATTTTTTGTTGATTTTTTTATTATTTAAATAATTAATTGATTTTAATTGGTTTTCATTTACTTAAATTTGTAAAAGAGGATTATTTTTATAGAATAATATTTGTTATTATTGTAAAAATTGTAATAATAATATTTGTGAAAAATGTTTAGAAGAAAGAACATTCATTTCATGAAATTATTCCTTTTTATGAAATAGGATTTAATGAAAAAGAAATAAATAAAATAGAAGAATTATTGAAAGATATTAATAATAAAAATTAAAAATTTTAATAAAATTAAACAAAATATGAAGATTATATAATAAAAATAATAAAAGAAAATAAGTCAAATAATAGTTATAAAGATAATATTATTAAATATCTAGAAATGATAAAAAATAAATTAGAATTGAATGAAATAAATTTAAATAATTTAATAAAATGAAATAATATTATATGTATTTATGATATAAAAGAAAAAAATTTAAATAAACCTATTCAAATATTAAATTGCTATGAAGAATTTAAAAACAATCATGATTGGTTTGATGGAAAAGGAATTGAAAATGAAAAAGAAATAAAAGAAAAATGTGAATTATATTTAAATGATAAAAAAATAACATCTTCTTTTTTTTTTTTGGAATAATTTCTATTTTAAATATAATTTGAAAAAGAAGGAAAAAATACAATTAAAATTGTGTTAAATAATCCTTTAAATAATACTAATTTTATGTTTTATTATTGTTCTTCTTTAACTTCTTTAAATTTATCTAATTTTAATACTAATAATGTTATGAATATGGAATTCATGTTCAAAGTTGTTCTTCTTTAAATTCTTTAAATTTATCTAATTTTAATACTAATAAGACAAAGATATAAGTTTTATGTCCAATGGTTGTTTTTCTTTAACTTGTTTAGAGACAAAAGATGATAAAATTAAAAAGCAATCATATAATAGGGAATTAGAACATCTTTGTTTCCTTATCTAACGGTTTATTCTAGAATTTCTATTTTCAAAAATATTTAGACAATTTATTTAAGTAAAAATATCTTTTATTATTAAAAAATATATAATTACCTAATAATATTTGAAAAATATTTAATTTTATTAAAATGAAAATCATTTTTAAATGATTTAAATTTAAATAATTACTATATTGGAAAGACAAGTTTATTTAAGAATATAAATTGCTTATTTCTTTATGAATTAGTTTATCAAAGGAAAAAACTTTTGAAAACAAATAATCAAAAATTGTTAGAGACAGGAATCTGTTTTTTTGGTGTTTTAAGATAGATAAAAAAAGAAATTAAAAATAAAATAAAATAAAGAAAATATATCAAATTAAAAAGAAAAGATAAAATCTACAATAAAATGGGAATTTAGATATAACTAATAATAATGATAAATATTTATTTCAAAAAATAAAAAAGAATTAAATATAGGGAATATGAATTAAAATAAAATTATTAATAAAAAGATGATAATAAATATAGAAATAATTGGAAATATTTTCTCTTCATAATTATAGAAAAAAAATAAATTTTAATATAATATCAGTTGAGTTTTGAAAATTAAAGGAGAAGATATTAAAAATTGTTTATATTTGAAAGAAAAATGTAATATTATTGTAAAAGAAGAATTAAAAAATAAATATTTTGATATATATTTTTGAAATATATTTTATAATCAAAATAATTATTTATCAAAATTTATTTTAAAAAATTATTTTGAAATATATTTTTGTTTTATATTTATTTAATAAGTATAATATTATTTATAATATTAAGTCAAAGTTTTTATATGTCTCATTCTATTACAAAATTCAGCAATATATATTAAGCATCTTCCTTTCTTTTTAATAAAATATAAAAAAGCAACAATAAATTCCCAAAGAAATTCAAAAATTAATAAATCAGATAAAATAGTAACTAAAATAGAAAGAGCATAAGTTTTTC
>JAJJKW010001741.1:0-35504 GCA_023805745.1 Isotricha sp. YL-2021b | reverse complement strand
CATAAAGATTTATATCAAAAAGTTTTGAATTTAAACTACTTTTTAAAGTTACTGAAGAACAATATGGAAATTCAAATTCAACACCTAATGAATTAAAAACATGAAAAGAAAATTCATTTGAAAGTTTATTTTCTATTGATTCTAAATATATATTTTCATTATCATTTAAAAAATTATTATTAGCTCTTATTTCATTTTCACATTTTTTAAAATCTAATATTTTTGAATTTAAATTTTTTTTTGAATTTATTTCTTCTATTTGAATAATATAATTGTTGCTATATATAATTTCATTAGAATGTTCTTTAATATTTTGCCTATCTTCATTATTAATATAATTTAAAATTTCATCTAAAGTTTTATTTGATGAACAATTTCTATTATAATTATAATTTTCACAATATTTTGGATAAACTATATAATTTATTTTTCCTTTTATATTTAAGAATGCTCTATTTTTTTCAATTCCAAAATAATAAGTTTCATTATAATATTTAAAATCATCAGGAATATAATTTATATCTAAATTATTAATATTTAAAGATTTTAATCTTCTTATATTTTTATTTAAATATTCATTTTCTGTATAAATTTTTAATTGAAAATAAGTTTCAATTGAATCTTTAATTGGTAAAAGATCAATTATGATTTTTTTAATGTTAATTATTGATTTATAATTAATTATTTCATCTATATTATAAATATATCCTTTATTACATAAATTCTCATTTATTTTTTCAAAAGGAGTTTTCAATATATTATAATATTCTTTAATTTCAGGATATGGATTTTCATTAATATTCATAACAAAATATTTAGTATCATCATTTAATCCATAAAATGTTCTAAAAATAGTATCACAAGTTATATTAGGATATCTATCCAATAATGTAAAAGTTAAACTATATAAAGGATTTATTATAGTTTCATCTAAATGAAATTCATAATTTTCATTTAATATATAATTTTTAATATAATCTAAATTATAATTTGTAAAACATTTTCTATCCAAAGGGGAATCCATTGGTTCACAAAAATCAGGAAATACATTAATTTTAATTATGTTCTTAAAGTTATTATACATTGCAGTAATATCATAATGATATAATTCATAATTAAAATTAATAGAATAATATCTTCCTTTTGGTTGATAAAATAATTTTCTAGAAGAGGTATTATAAGGTTCATTAATATTTATAATATCACTAATTATATTAGATGGAAATTTTTGTTCTTGAAAATTTCGTAAATCTTGTGTAATCTCAAGAAAATTGAATATAAAATAAGCATAAATATTTCTATCAGTTAATTTTGGAGAAATTAATTCATTGAAATCAATTTCTAAATAATCACTTTCTCTTATTTTATAAGTAATATTAGAAAGATTATGAAAAGTACAAAATTCAATATTTAATTGAGTATGATTATTCCAACTACTATTATAAATTTCATAATAAATTTGATTTTCTTCTTCAAATCTGACATAAATTAACCCTTTTATTTTATTATCATCAATTATTTTATAAACATTTAAACATTTTTTCAAAGGAAAATAACTTTCAAGATTTTCGAATTGTTCATAATCATAAAAAATATCTACAATAAATTTATTTCCAATTATTCTTTCATTAATATGTTCATGTAAATCTTCATTTACTTTTTTAATTTCATTTTTGATTCCATTTAAAGAATAATTTGTCCAACAAGTTCTATTATCATATTTTACTTTGTAACAATAGAAAGGATAAATTTCGAAAGTTAAATTTCCTATTGGAGGATTTTCATAAGGAAATTTTAATGAACCATATAATAATTCATAAATAAATTCTTGAACATAATATATTCCCCATCTTTTAAAATAAATTGGTTCACATATATTATATTTTGTATTATTTTCATATTTTATTTCATTTTCAAATTCTAATCTTCCTCTTATTCTTTCAAATTTTATTGTATTATTTAATATATCATTACAAAGACAAACATCACATAAAAAGAAATTTAAATTATCTTTTATTTCTGTTATATAATTTACTAAATGTATTTCATATTTTTTTTCCATTATATGGATAACATCATCTTGAATTGAATAATTTCTACAATATGTATTATAATCAAGTATTTCTCTATTAATATCCTTTCCATTTTCATCTTTTGTATATTTCATTAATATAGATTTTTCACTATTATTTTCACAATGAAATATAGTAATAAGAAAATTTATTGGACTATACTTTTGATTCAAAACTTGTATACAAAATTCAGTTAGATAACTATTATGAGGAAAAGAAAAAGTATTTTTTATTTGATAAATTCTATAATTATAATAATTATTACTAATTGTTTGGTTTGCCGCATTTATAATGGAACCAAAATGTCTGTCCAAATTAAAATTTTCCTTTTGAATATATTTTGTAATAGTATCCCAAATTGTGAAAATCGAAAAACATTTTTTATTTTTAAAATCACATTCTTCTCTCTGACAATAATAAGGACAAACTTCAAGATTAATGTTTATAGTAAAATTTGAATAATCACTTGTATAAAGTCTAAATGTATCAATAGAATTAAATAGGGATTTTAAAGATTGATATCCAGTATCATTTATTTCAATAGGCTCACGATCTTTGTTAAAAGAATTGTCCAAATTATCAAAGTGAAAATGATAATCAATAGTTGTTCTCCCATTATAAGTATCTAAATGATCATTTCTGTTTGATGTAAATCCATCAATAAAATTTATATGTGATTTTTGTTCCGGTCCACCAATGACAAAATCAACTTTACCTTTGAATTGTGTCCCTTTATTATACAATGTTTCATGAAAATCATAATTTTTTTCTGATGAATAATATATATTTTTACCAATCAAATGATAAAAAGTATGAAGTAACGATTGCTCTAGAAATAAATTATATAATTGACATTGAACATCACAAGAAACACAAGAAATACTATTGTGATTTATTAATATTGTTGTTTTATTTTCAATGTATTCATCATATCTATATTCTGCTTCCCGATAAAAATAATCATAATATCTCCAGCGAACAAACAGTCTAATATAAGAAGAATAAGATATTTTATAAAAAATATTTTTGTTATAAATTTGAGTAACCATGTAAGTATAATCCCTACATTCTCTAAATAAAACAAGTGAATTATATATCAATGGAAATAAAAATATTTGAATAATGAATATTTGTAAGTTTATGTAAATCATTTACTATTGTTAATTTTCAAAAATAATTAAAAATATTATTCTTTGTTAGTTAATTTTATTTTTTATTTTGAAAAAAATATAAAATAAGAAATAAGTAATATATTTTGGTTATAGAATAATAAAAGATTTACATAAAATAATTTTTATTCAAAAAATTAGACTTTAAATAAAATTGAGAGTAATAATACAATTAATATTTTTTTTGATTATGATAATATTTTTGTAAAATATAATAATTTCTTTGCTTAGCTTAATTGATTAAAATCTAATAAATTGAAAATAATTTAATATAATTTTTATATATTTTAATATTATTTTATTTATAATTGATTTTTTATATAATAAATAAAATCATTTTGTTTACAAAATACTTGAATTATTTTTTAAATTCTGAGTTATCCAGCAATAAATATAATGAACCTTTTAAAGGTTTTAATTCTAGATTATTTTTTTTTCTCATAAATAAAATTATGACACATATAATAACAATGATAAATAAAATTAAAATTATATAAAAAACAATTGATGATGAATTACTAATAAAATAATAATCTATTTTTATCTCTGAAATATTATGATATAAAACAATATAATAATTTTTATTATTATTTTTTTTATTTTTTGGTTTTTTAAATTTTAATTCTTGGAAATTTAATTTATCAATTACTAAACAATAAGAATTATTTTTAGGAGAATAAATTAATTCTTTTTCTATAAAATCTTCATACATACAAATATTTGTTGAATATTTTTTCACATTTTTTAATTTTAAAAATATATTTGGATAAAGTGAATTATATAAAATAACAGTAAAATTTTTATTAAGAAGAAAATTATAAGTTTCTTTCTCAATATAATTATAACTGGATTGTTTTAAACCAAATTTTAAAAATAAAAAAATATTTTCTTCACTTTTATTATTTGTTAAAATAATTTCGATATTTTTAGAAGTTTTATTTTTATATATTCCTCTAATCAATTTTTCAGTTTTATCATTTTTAAGAAAAATTTCTTTATCATTTAAAGATGATTGAATAATTTCAATCATATAATTTGTTTCTTCCTTACTAATAATTAAAATTTTTTCACTCTCAAATGGAGCAATTTTTATTAGATATGATTCTCCTTCTTTATTTTCAAAAGATCTTTTTTTACTTTCATATAAAAAATTTAAATATAACGAAGAATTTTCATATGATTTAATCATTATTATATTTGTTGAATCTATAATAACTGGATAATTTAAAATATCATTTTTATCATCATTTAATATATAATATAAGTCAGTTGAAAATTTTTTAAAATAAATTGAAAAGTTTCCATAAATAAATTTTGAATAAACTATTAAATCTCCTTTATCTATTTTAGGTTTAATATAATCCTGAAGAAAAAAGATTTGATTTGATTCAGAATTTAAATCTATTTTTTCAACAAAATTTGTTTGACCAATTAAATCATATATAACTTTAGTTTTTTTAGTTAAAAATCTTAAAGAATATTTATTTTCACTAACCTTATTATTATCTAATTTAAGTGAATTATACATTAAATAAGGATAAAAATATAATTTATCCTCTAAATTAGGAACATTTTTATTTTGATAACTATTAAATTTAATTGAATTAACAACTGTAGAACTAATAAAAAAAGGAGTTAAATTATTTTTTGATGAAAATTCTTTTGTTTCATTTGTATCTAAAATAATATCAAAATCAGATTTTAAAGGAGCTTGAAGAATATTTCTATGTATAACCAAATTATCATAAATCGGAAATTCTGAATTTTCAACTATTTCTATTATAATAATTAAAAAATCCTTATTTGTATATTTTTTATTATTAATTAATGAAAATTTATTTTTCTCAACCAATCTTTGCTTAAAACTTGAAATATTAAAATTAAAATTTTTTTCAATTTCTTTTAGACTTGTATTTTCAATTAATTCATAATAAATATTATAATTATAATTTTTAGGCTTTTTTATTATTTCATATTCTAAAGTTTCTTCTGGAAAAATATTAATCAATGGTTGAATAAATGGATTTAAACTGGATGATATAAAATGGATTATTTTATCATTTGCTAAATTTATATTTTGGAAATATTCATTTCTAAAATTAAATAAATATTGATATGAGAAAGAAATTTGATATTGGTTTATTGCTGTTAAATTAATATAATATGTATTTTCTGGTTCTAAATTATAATAATAATCAAAAAAATCACTATTTAAATCTTTAATTAGGATATTGCTTTTAAAAAATTTAAAATTAATATTCATATCTACTTTAATTTGTATATGAATTATTATTTCAAATAATATTGGATTTATATAAAAAGAATCTGTATTAAATACTGAAATATTTTTTTTTGAATAAACTAATTTTTCTGGTTTTATTTCCTGTTCATTAGGAAAAATTTCTTTTAACATTTGAAAAAAAACAACTAAAAGATAGAATTTTTTCATTTTAAAATAAATAAAAATTAATATTTTAGATTAAAAATAAATTATTTGATTAATAAAATAAATAATTTTAATAATTTAATATAACAACTTTTAAAAATTTGTTTAAAAATATCAATTAAACAATTTATTAAAAAGAATATAATATATAATCTCTATAATTATTAAATAATATGTAAATAATTATTGTTATAAATTTTTTCCTTTTTTATTATAGATTTTTCAAATAATTGTAAAAGAATCTTTTATTGTAAATTAATAATATATGATGAATAATTGTAATAAATTTTTTAATGTTCTCCTTTTCATCATCTTTTTTCCTAATATTAACTTGGGACATGGATTTAGGAATTAAATTACTATGAATTTCTTTGGTCTTAATTTTATTTGAAGATTTCTTTATAGAATTGATATCTTTAGAACTTTCTCTTTTTTTTGAAGGTATATTTTTACTTTTTGATTTCGATTTTTTTTTTTTTATTCCTGAAGAAGCTCTTTTTAATTTTAATAAATTTGATTTTACATTCCAATTTTTAATAATATTTTTTAAGATAGCTTTCATTTTTCTATTTTTTTTATAAAATATATTTTCTAATTTTAATAATTTTAATTCTTGAGATTTTATTTCAATTGAATTTAATAAACTTTGAGTTATTGAAGGTATATTATTATTTTGATTTTTTTCAATTTTTAAAGAATTTAAAGAATTTTCATTTGAATCAACCAATTTTCTTTTTGCTTTTCTTTTTCTACCTTCTAATCTCATTAATTTTATAATTCCTGCTTTATAAAATTTATAAAAGTATTTTCTCAATTTTTCTTTTTTTTCTTTTTCTTTATTTACCAAAAATTTACGTAAATTTCTTGCTTTTTCTAGTCTTTGTTTATAATTATTTTGTTGAATTTCTTCTTCATTTACTTCTATTGTTATTTCATCTTTTTTTTCTAATTTTTCAGGAGATGAGATTTTTTTTTCTTCAATTGATGTTTCAACATTATTAATACTTTTATTAATTTTTTCAATATTATTATCCATAAAATTAGAAGATATAATATTTGAATGTGTAATAGTTGAATTCATCGCTGTTGATTGTGAAATAGTTGAATTTACTAAATTTGACAAATTTGAACTAGCCAAATTTGATGATGATGTTTTTTTATAAACTAATTCTCTATATATTCCTCTATAATAAAATTTAATAAAACATTTATGTAAAAATTCTTTATCTTTTCTATTTTTTTTAAAAAAAATTTTTTTCAAAATTTTACTTTTAACATTTTCATCATTTAAATTATTTTTATTTTCATTAATAACAATTTCTTTATTTTTATTTTCCATATTAGAATTTATAAATGAATTATTTTTACTATGACCTTCTCCTTCTTTCTTTAACATATTTTTATCTATATTCATTGATTGTCTTATATCAATATTTTTTTCATTTTTCATTTGATTATATAAACCATTAAAATAAAATTTTCTAAATTGATGATTTAAAATATTATTATTTGCTCTTATTTTACTAAAAACTAAAAATCTTAATATTTTTCTTTTTTTGATTTCATCCTTTTCTTCATTTTCAACTTTTTCTAAAAATTCTTTTTCTTGTTCTTTCCTTAATAATAAGTTTTCTCTCATTATTCCATTGAATAAAAATTTTTTAAATTTTTCTTTCATAAATAAAAATAAATAATTGTCTTTATTTCTAAGAAATTTTAATAGAATTTTTTCTTTTTTATTAATTATTTCTTTTTTTTCTTTTTCAGTTTTAATTACATGAATCCATTTTTCAAAATATTTAAGTAAAGTTTTTTGATTTATTGTTTCTTTTTTCCAAAATAATTGTTTTAAATAAATATTTTTTAATTTATTCATTTCATTTGGATTTTCATTTCCAAAAGAAGAATTTAAAATATCAGAATTATTTAATGAAGAATTTTCAATTCTAATAACTTTAATATTATTTAAATTAAAACCATTATTATCATTGTTATTATAAATATCAGAATTATTTAAATCTTTTGATTGTTGACTTTTTAATTTATTATTTTCTTCTTTTAATATACTAATTTCTAATTCATATTCTCTTAATTTTTCTTTGAAATTTATTTCGGGATTTTCTTCTACTACAATTATTCCTCCACAATTTGTACTTTTTCTATTTATTGAAAATGATTCATTTTTTTTATTCGAAAAATTAGTTTTTTTCTTATATATTGGTTTATTATTATTATTTTCAATATGGTTTGGATTTTTTTCATTTTTTAATTTTATTAAAATTTCAAAAACGTTTTTTGTTAAATGATCCATTATAATATTTTTTGCTAAATTTATTCCATTTGATATTTTAATTTCTTTCATAAATTTTTTTCTACTAATATAACCCCGAAAAATACTTTGAATTTTTTTAGCATATATATCATAAATTTCTGTTTCTCTTTCTCTAAATAAACTCAAAGTATTTTTTTTAGAAATATTTTCTTTACTTCCATCATTATTATTTATACTTTCAATAATTTTATAATTATTATAACTAATGGCATTTTTTTTTCTATAAGCAGGTGATTGAGAATTTGTTGAATAATATTCAAAAGAATTATTTTGATGATTTAAATTTTCAGAATTTAAATTAAGATTAAGATTTATATCATTATACCCAACACTATTATAATTTTCTAAAACACTAATATTTCCTTCAATTAAACTTGAATATTGATTATTATTATTAATATTTGGATTAATTTTCACTCTTCTATAAGGTTTATTTATAGTTTTATTTTCATTTTGATGATTGAATTTTGGTGGTTGATCTACATTTAAATTTAATTCCGCTAAATTTAAATTTAAATCTGGACGATTATTTTTATTTTTATAAGTATAAGTATTTCTATTATAAGAAGGAGGAACTATTATTTTTTTTTCTGTTATTTGATAAGTTTTTCTATCTGTATAATTATAATTTCTATCTTTATTTTTTTTGAAAGGTGATTCAATATTATAAGTTTTAATTTCTGAATAATTATTTTGTAAATTATTTGTTGAAAAATTTTTATAATTATTATTAAATGGTTCTGTCTGATATTCTGAATAATTATAATTTTCTGTTTTCCTTCCTTTATTTGGAGAATACTTTGGAATTTTATTATAATTATAACCAATTGTATTTCTATCTGTATTATATTCTCTCAAATCATTTTTGTCCATTTGTAAATTTAAATTAATGTCTTTTACTTGGTTATTATTGTGAAATTTATTTTGTGAATTACTATGAAACATTTTTTTTTTCTAATTTAAAAAAGAATATTTGTTTATATATATTTTGAGAAAAACAATTAAATTTTAATTAAATAAAATGTCTTTAAAAAATAATTTATAAAAAATAATTGAAAAATAAAAACAATCAAAGTAAAATAAATAAAAAAATGGAAAATAACTCAGAAACCCCTTTAATTAATAAAAAAGAAATTCCTCCTACAATTTCAATAAAAAAACCTCCATTTTTTCATTACATAATCCTAACAATATTTTATCTAATGTTTTTATCAATTATATATGGAATGACCAATTTATATATTTTAAATAAAAATAAAAACTTTTTTATACGTATAATAATATCAATAATTTTTTATTTTACAAGTTTAATAACAATAATATCTCATTATAAATCAATGACAATAAGTAATACAATTAATTATAAAAATATTAATAATAATCTTTTAAATGTTCATTGTAATAAATGTAATTTTGATAGACCTCAAAGAGCTCATCATTGTAAAATTTGTGGTATTTGTAATTTAAAAATGGATCATCATTGTCCTTGGATTTTAAATTGTGTAGGAGAAAAAAATGAAAAATATTTTAATTTATTTTTAATTTATTCTTTCCTTAGTTGTTTAATTAGTTCTATTTTTACTTTTGAATTTTTTTTTCTTGGAATTAATCAAAATAAAAATTTATTATATCAAAATTATATTCATGGGAATTTACTAAATATTTTATTAAGAAATTATAATAATTCTTTACCAGCTTTTACTTTTTGTTTTTCTCTATTTTTTGGATTTTGTGTCTTTTTAGTATTTTATATTAATTTTACGCATATTAAAATCGGATTAACTAGTATAGAAATTGAAATTTATAAAAATAATTTAAAAGAATGTCCTTATTATAATGATAATTGGAAAGAAAATTTAATAAAATTATTTGGAAATGAACCCTTAAAAATGTTTTTACCTTGTGATAAGAATTTTAATCAAAATGACTTATTAGAATATGATTATGTTGCATTAAAATAAAAAAAATTTTTATTTAAAACATTTTTTATTAAAATTTTCTTTATTTATTTTGCCGGAATAAATCCGGCACTATTGTTAAAAAACATTTATTAAATCATTCAATAATAAAAAAGATATTTTTTAAAAAGAAATATATTAAAAACTATATAATAAACTTTATAATAAATTAAAAATAAAAATATATTTATGGTACTATATTTAATTATTTTTAATATTTTAATTGAATTGATATACTTAATAATCATTTTCCAAATTATATTTTATTAATTTCACCCAAACTTAATATAGTTTAATTTTTATTTTATTCGGTATTTTTATTTTTTGTAAATTATGGAAATATTAAATAAAATTATTATATTTTTTCTAAGAATAGGGTTTCAAAAATATTTTGAAAGAAAAAATTTTAATAAATAATAAAGTTTACTTTGTTTTTTCAAATAAATTATATGAAAAAATAAACAAACCAAAGAAATTAAAGTATAATTTTTGAGCAGGAGATATTTTTTAATTCGCCATTTTTAATAAATAAATCAATACTTCTTTATTCTTTTACTTATTATAAACATATTATTTTCATTTAGAATTTTTTAACCATAAATCATTATTTTCAATATAATTTGAAATTATAAAAAATACTTGAATTGTTTTTTTGAATCTTAGTAAAATAAATTTTTTTTATTAAAAATAAAAATTTACTAAAAAAAAACCATAAAAAAAAATTAAAAATTAGAGAAAAAAAAAATGTACAAAAGAGAAGTAGTAAAATTTGTCCGTAAACTAGATATTCCTGAGGACAAAATAAATGAATATCGTGAAGCCTTTGATATGTTTGATAGAGATAAACAAGGAACAATAAGTTGTGATGAAATATATAAAATAATGAAAAATTATGGTAATCCATTAAAAAAAGAAGAAATAGAAAATATGATAGAAGATATAGATGAAGATGGAGATGGAGAAATAAATTTTGAAGAATTTGTAACAATGATGGAAAAACAAACTAATGTTATTGATGAAAGTGAAGAAGATGCAGTTTTACAAGCTTTTAAAAGCTTTGATAGAGATCATGATGGAAAAATTACTAATTTTGAATTTAAATATATTTTAGGACAAATTGGTGATGGTAGATTTTCTAATGAAGAAATTCAATTATTGTTTAAAGAATGTGATTTAGATAATGATGGTATGCTTGATTATCATGATTTTATTAGATTTTGGAGACAGTTTTAAAATTAAAAATTTTCTTTTTTTCTTTTCATTATTTACTTAAATAATGTTGTATTAGGGATAAGGAGTTTTTTTATTTTTTTTAATTTGTTTTTTTGTTATTTAAGAATATTTTGAAATCTTTTTTTTAATAATTTTTATTTTATTTTTTATCATTGTTTAACTTTGATTTAGAGATTTTTTTAATTAATTAATCAAAAAAAAAAATTATATTATTTTATATATAATTAAATTTATACTTTCAAAGTTTATTTACTTAACTAACAAACCCCTTTTTAAACTATATAATATAATAATTAAAACTAACTAACCAACAAAATTCAACAAAAAATATATATTTAATTAAAAATAAAAAATAATCATTCGTCATTTTAATAAATTTTGATTAAAAAAACATGAATAAAAACATAATATTTATAATTCGACAAAATTATTTTCAACAAATCCATCAGAATCAATTTGTTCTTTGGGATTAACAGTCCATTGTCCATTAACAATATATTTATAGTATATTTTTCCTTTTCTAACAATTAAATTAACAAACCATAAATTTCTATTACTATCATAAGCCAAAGGATATTTTGCATTCCATTTATCATAAGAACCACAAATTTCCACACTTTTAGTATTATTAGGTAAATCATTTCCATTAAAAATAAAAACTTTACTAACAATATCATTATTATAATTATTTAAATTATTAATTTTTCCATGAAAAACTTCATTAACATTAAAAAAAATTTTCCCTCTTAATCTATAAAATTCTTTACACCAATTTTTACTAACATCTTTAACATCAATAACACTATTAAAAGCATTTTCTCTACATTTATAATATTTATCTTTATTTTTGAATAAATTAATGGCTCTATAGAAGCAATTTAAAAGATTATCTTTATTATAATTATCAAAAGTGATTCCATTACCAGAGTTATTATCCCATAAAAATTCAAAAACAGTATCTTTTAAACCTCCAGTTTTAAAGGCAATAACAGGAGTTCCACCTAAAAAAAATTCATGTTGAACAATTCCACCAGGTTCAAATAAAGAAGGCATTAAACCAAAATCTGCTCCAATATTAATTTTAGGACCATCTAAAAAAAATTCATTTGGATTTGCCCAAAAAGAATTTGGATATTTATTTAATAAATAATATATTTTATTTTTACAATCATTAAAATAAGGATCTGATGGATTTCCCATTCCTCCTATTAATATATTTATTTGACCATTTGTTTTATTTATTATTTCTTCAGATATTTCTAATATTAAATGAACACCTTTTTGACGTGTTATTCTTCCTACAAAAGCAAAAATAGGAACATTAGGATTTGATTCATTATATTTAAAATATTTTTTTTGAATATATTCTCTTGCACCATTATGATCACATCCTGCTTTATTTTTTAATAAATTTAATCTATTTTCTTTAAAAACTCCATTTGGATATGAAAAAGGATTTTTTTTCATATTTAATATTTCTTTTAAAGGAGAATTTCTTTGTAAATCTTCTTTATAAGAATTTGAGACAGTTCCCCATTGATCAGAACATAAAATTGCACAACGAGAAGGATTTATTACAACTTCTTTCCAAAATGGATCTATTAATAAATTATTATCTAATTGATGAATATAATTTAAATTTCCTTGTTCTTTATTTGGATAAAATCTTCCTTCATATTCTGGTTCTAAATTATGACAAATATGAAAAAAAGTTGTTCCTTTAAAAGTTTCTCCAAAAGAATTTTTTCCATAAGCTGCAGTTAATCCTGTAAACCAATCATTTGTTAAAATAATTTCAGGTAATATATTTAAATCACATAATAATTGAAGTGAACTTTTACAAAATAAACAAACTCTTTTTAAATTATCTTCAATATTTCCATCACAATAAGGTTTAGGAAAAATTTCAAAATTATGAATAAAATAATATTTAATACCATTATTACCTTCTCCATAATGAATCCCAAAAGTATATTTTTTATCTAAATAAACATCAATATTTCTAATATAATGAATATTAAAAGGATCATTTTTTAAGTATTCAGTTTCACCTTTTCTATTTCTATCATAATAAGGAGAAATCATAATAATTTCTTGTCCTAAATTTTTTAAACCTTGACTTAATTCATCAACCATTACTCCAAGTCCTCCAACAGTACTCCATCTTCCTAATTCTGGAGTTATAAAACATATTGGACCTAAAAAATTTTCATTAATTAAATTTAAGAGATATGGAGTTGATTTACTTAATAAATTTATTTTTTTAAAAAGCTCTGTTGATAATACTTCATTTTCTCTTATATATTTTATTTTTGATAAAAATTGAGGAAATGTTATTCCATTCTTTGATAATATAAATAATGTAAAATTTAACCAATTTGAAAAATCATATATGTTTTGGTTGTTTTGAATTAGAAAATCTTTTAATGAAGTTATTAAAGGATATGAATCTATTGGTTCTGAGGATGTTTTTATTTGGTTTATCATATTTTTGTTTGTTTCGTCCATTTTTTTTTTATTGTTTGATTAATTTTGGGTTTTATTATTTTTTTTTATTATTTTTTTACAGGAATTTTTTTTTTATTATTTTTTTTTTTATTTTTTTTTAAATTAATTTTTTATTTATATGTTTTTGTTTTTATTTTTCTTCTTTTAATGAATTTATAAATTCTAGAATTTCCTTATTTTTTTTTTGACAATTTTCACTTTTATCAAAATCAAATTTTCTTCTTTTTATTATTAGTAGCTTTTTTAATTTTGAATTATAATCAACAATGAGATTTACTTTTTTAATTTCTTTATTTAAAAATTTATATAATTCTTTTTGAGAATTTGTTATTGGAGTTATTATTAAATTTCCTTCTGAATTAATCCAAATATCTTTTATTAATTTATCATATTTCCCTATAATGTCATCATAATTTTTATTTAATTCTTTTGAAACTTTATCTACAACATTTCTTATTTCTTCATCATCCATAATTATTATAGAATTTTATTATTTATTTAAAATAGCTTCTAATTGTAATTCTTTATTTATAATTATTTTATTAAATGATAAGAACAGAATAAATTTTTGAAGATTTAAAAAATTATTATTATAGAATTAAAAAATTGTATTTTTTTCTTGTTTTTTTCTAGTTTAATTAATGAAATCTAACACAATAAAAATAATTTATTATATTAATTGTTCATTTTAAAAATATGTTTTTTATAAAAATATAAAATAAATTAAATTATTAAACAAACCTTCTTTTTATCAAAAATTTGAAAATAAAAAATATTTTTTCTTAAAATTAATTTACAACTATTTGTTTATTTTTATCAATTTTCTTATTTTTCAAATATCCTCATTTTCATTAATCATATCTTCATATAATTCAATTCTATGGTAAGACCCATCATAATTTTTTTAAATTCATCTGATTTCTCTTTAATTTAATTTTTAATTTTTATCAATATTCTTTTTAATTCTTTATCTATCTTTTTCTAATGTTTAAAGCATTTTTTTTATTATTATTCTCAACTTGATTATCATAATCAGGACATAATAATTCAACATTAATATGTTCAGTTATTGTTTTTTCAGTATAAATGAAATGTAAGTCCATGAGAAGAAGAATCATAATAATTTAGACAAAATATATATTTTTAAACATCTACACCAAATAAAGAAGTATCTGAACATTGATTATTTCAATTAAATTTACAGATATAACATGTTCTTGCTTTTGGTTTTTCTAGTTTTGATTCATCCATTATTGTAGATATATTAGGAATTTTTGTTATTTGTTTTGTATTTATTTTTTTTCATATTGTTCATTATATTTTTTTTCTTTTATTGAATTTAAAATATTAAGTTAATAAGTTTTGAAATGCTTTTATATTTAGTAGAAGTTTTTTCTTAAATCTAAATTGCCCTTACTTTGAGTTAAACTTTGTATAACAAAGGAAAAAATTTTATAGAACTATGAATCAGAATATAAGATTATATCATAAAATTGTTTATATACTATTTAATTAATAAATTATGAAATTAATTAATCATAATAATTAATTAATATTATAATCCATATAAAGATTATATATATGATTGAATTAAGATTTTTTAATATAGTATATTGGTAATTGTTTTATTCTTTTTAATAATTTATTAAAATTATTTCATTGAAATTTCTCTAAATTATATTTTTTATTTTAAATATTATTGAAACATATTTTTGCTTTTTATATTGAAATTAAAATATCAGAAAATGAACATTTTAAAACTTGTTTAATGATATTTAATTTAAATTCAATTAAGTTATATATTTAATAAAAAAACAAGAATAATTTTTTTTGCTTGAAGTTAATGAAAATTTTTTATAATATATATATCTTATAATTATTTTAAAAAAGATTATACTTTCACAAGATTAATTGTTTTATTATTTATAAAAATTCTCTCAAGATATAAAATAATTTATAAATTTTTAATTAAGATTTTTTGAAAATTTCAAGAATTACAAAACAAAAATTTTAATGATAGAATTATTTTTTAAAATAATTAAAAAATAATAACTAAGATTGAGCTTTGTCCAAGCATTTGTAAAAGTCGTTTGAACGTTTTGAAAAGCATTTTCTACGGAGAGACTCATTAGTAATACGATTACAAATGTCTCCATCTTTTTCATATGCCTTTTTACATTGTGCTCTTGTTGTATTTTGATATGACAATCCAAGTAATGAAACCACAATTAGTAAAATTAAAATAATTCTCATTTTTTTAATTAAAATAATTTGAAAGATTGAATTATTTTTTTTAATTTTAAAATAATAAAATTATTTTACCTTTTAATGATTCTCTTTAATATATTGAATATATTCCTTTTAAATTACTTGTTATGCTCCTTGATATGAATCTATATATTAAGGAAAATGTTATAAAAATCATTTAATGAATCTCTTCATGTTATTGATTTAAATATATTTTGAATCACTTAAATATTAATACTTCTTGCTTTTCAACTATAAATAATAAAATCTTTTTATTTAAATGTACTAAAATAATAAATAAATTTTCATGTATTCTATTATTTTTGATATTATTTTGTCTAAATTTACTTAATATTCTATTAAATGATGTATTTTATGAAAAATTTTTAATTCAAAATAATGCCAAAATAAATGTTTCCTTATATTAACAAATTAATTTCTTATTCTTTTATTAAATAATTATCATTATCTAGTAACATAAATAAATACTAAAATTCAAAGAATAAAAATAAATTTGTCCATTTGATTTTCACAAGAAAAAGGAATTATTAATCAATTTATTAAAAATGATTATCTGTTTTTTCATTTCATAAATTTTTAGAAGATAATAAAAATTTTAGAGCAAAAAAAAAATAGAAATTTCTGAAATTTATTTGTAATATCTTGAAAAATTTCATAATTTTTTTACTTTGTGGAAACATAATTATATCATATAAAGAATCTTAATAAATAATTTTTTAAAAATATACATTTTTTTCAACTAAAACTTTAAGATTTATATGATTAAAAATTTTTGATAATTCTCAAAAAAATTTCTTATAACAGTTTATATAGATTAGTTAATTTAATAAGATTAATTATTTTTTTTTTTAATGAGGAAAGAAATATGATATATGTTTAATTTATAATTACTTAGAAAATGGTTTAAGATATCATGTTATTGATAAATTATTAAAAAATATTTCCAATATCATTTTAAAAAATATTTGAAATTCTATGTTTAAGCTACTAATTTAAAAAATATATCTATGAAAATTTGTTTTTTGAGGATGAAAATTCATAAAAAGAAATTTTTAATATTGAATTATTAAACAATTAAAATACTTGTAAAATTAACAGAAATTGGATATTTTAATAAGAAAGAGATTATGATATAGTTAAATATATTTATATAAAAAAAAACATTTAAGTAGAAATTATCTTATTTTAAGGTTCTAAATTTAATTATATATATAATACAAATATTGAAAAATTTTTTGGTTTTATTCATTAAAATCTTAATATTCTTCAAATAATAAAATTACCTAATTAAAAATTTTTTAAAGTTATCAAACATTTTTCAAAATATTAGAAAATTTTAATCCAAAATTTATGTGGGGATTTGAAGAAGTTAACAATTTTCTTTTATTTTCAAATAGAATATTATTTATTAAATAATTATTCAATATCTAATTTTTATTTTAATTATTTTTAAAAATTAATTTAAAAAATGAATTCTACAAATTATTGCAACTCATACTATAATAATTATATTTTTAATCAAATTCCAACTAATATAATCAATTCCCAATATAAAGTAGGAAATAAATCAAAAATCCAAAACAACAATTTATCAAATATCATTCAAAAGAACAATAAAATAGGCAATAAATCAAATTCAAGAATAGACAATTCTATTTATGAAAATTTACAAATAACAAATAAAAATATGTTAAAAAGAAATAAAAGCCATGGTAAAATTTCAATTAAAAAATCAAGCAAAAAAATTCAAAATATCAATGAAATAAATCAAGATAAATTTCAAACAATTGGAGAAAAAATTAATAAAATTAAAAAATATAATTCACCAGAAATTAAAAAATTAAAAGAACAAAAAACAATAGATTACAGTAATATTTCAGAAAATAATAATATATATAAAAAATATTTTACGATAAAAAAAGGAATAACAAATAGGCCAAAAACACCAGATTATAATAGCTATAATTCTACAAGTTCCAATAGTAATAATAGAAAAAATAGTAAACAAAAAAGACAAAAAACTCCAGAAAAAATGTTGAATAAAATGAAATTTAATTTAAATAACAATTATATTGGAAATAATTTTGAAAAAAAATCTCCTTTTAAAAATAATAATAAAAATACTAATAATAATAGTAATCATAATAATACTTTATTTCATAATTATAAACATCACAAAACTAACTCTTCTAATGGAAAAAATTATACATCTTCTAATACCTATAGAAATAATTCCATTAATGAAAATAATATTAAAAATTTAAAACATCATAATAGAAATTTATCTGGTTTAATTAATTACAATAATTATTATATTAATCAATCAAATTCACGAAAAAAAATTTATACTCATAAAAAAAATAATAATGAAGTAAATAATTTAATTAAAACAAATTATAATTTTTCAAATCATGAAACTCCTCATTTTAATAATTTAAATATTATTAAAAATCATATTATTGATAATAATATGTTAATTAAAACAAATCCATACACTAACATTGGTATTCATAAAAAAAATAACGGAGAATTTTATCAATCTTTTGGAAATTTAATAGCAGTAAATTCAAAAGGAAAAAATTTAACAACAAGAAACCACAATAAATTAATGGAAAATAATTCTTCTTTAAGTAATATTAATAAAAATTGTTCTCAAAAAAATATTTTAAATAATGGTTTAAATTTAAATAATAATAAAAATCATAAAAATATCTTTAATAGAAAAAATAAATCAAAAGATAAAAAAATTAAAGTAAACAATAAAAATTTAGATAAAAAGAACACAAAAAAAGAAATAAAATCATCACAAATTCCAAAACAAAAAAATCTGAATATTCAAAATATAAATCAAATATATTCAAATACACAAAATATCCCAAATAACAATATAAATAAAAATAAATTTAATATGAGTTTAAGTTCAAATAAAAATATTGATGAATATAAAGAACAAGAAAAAATAGATTTTAATGAATTAGATCAATTCTCTCCTCCTTTCGAACAGAGAACAAAAATTAATGTTAATAATTATAATGAAATTTTTTTCTCTCCCCAAATAAATAAATATACAAATATTGAAATTGAAAGGAATAATAATTCAAATAATAAACAAATAATAGATGATTTTTTAAAAAAAATTTCTGATAAATATAGTAATTAATAAATAAAATAATATAAATTATTTTATAGATTTATAAAATTTTTTTCTTATAAATAACATTAAAATCATGACTAAGAAATAATTAAATAATAATATTATAATTTCAAATATAATTTACAATTTAACATATTTTGAATAAAGATTTAATTTTTACAAATAAAATTTTAAAAAACACCATGAATAAAAAAATTAATTTTCTTCATATACATTTTTATTATTATAATGAATTAAGGGAGAATAAGTTTCATTTCCAATTAAATAAGGATTATTCAAAAAAATATTATCCCTAAGAATATTATGAACAAATTGATCTTTTTTTATTCTTTCGGTTTTTAAACTATTTTTTGTTTCTATTATATCTTTATTTTTTCCTTCTGAGTCTTTTAAAGTTTCTGATAATTTTCTTAAATATTGTATACTTTTATTCATTAATTCTTTTTTATTATATTTTTTATGTTTCTTTTTAGTTTTTTGATTTTTAGGTCCCAAAGTTTGTTTTAATTCAGTTATTTTTTTTTTTCTAACTAAAATTATTTCCTCATGATAATATATTTTTTCAGTTTTTGTTTTTGTTTTTTTTATGTTTTCACAATTAAATAACTTATTAAAAGAAGGAATTTTTTCTGAAAATTTTTTTTTAATTTTAAAACTATTTTCAAAACCATTTTTATAACCTATATGATTCGGTTTTCCAATTTCAATTGGATTTTCCATAAAAACTTCAAAAGAATTTATTGAAAAATTAGTATTGATATCATTAATATCTTTTGAATTTAATTTCATCAAACATTTATTTTTATTTTTTAATTCATTTGCAATCAATATTAATAATTTTGTTCTATATGAGTTTTCATCTTTTTTAACTCCCATTTATATTTATGAATAAATAAAAAAAAATATAAAACTTTTTTTATTTAAAAATAAATTTTCAAATTACTAGAAATAAAAAAATGTAATTTTAAATTTAAATTTTAAATTAATATGCAATCAACAGGAAAAAAACTTTCAAAAACAAAAACTAAAAATTTGATTAATAATTCTCCTTCTTCACCATTAATTATTTCAATTTTAAATTATTTAGAATCAGAAATAACTAAAAAAATTTCTTTTCCTTTAAATGATGATTTTATAACAGATAATATTATTTCAGGTTATTTAAAAAAAGAACTAGATTCTATTTATTCTTTTGTAGATAAAGGTGCTTCAATAAAATTAATTTTTAATCCAGATTATATTTTTAAATATTTAGATACTTTGCCAAATTATATTACTTATGAAAATATGGAAAATTATTTAATTATTTTAAAAAAATACAGATTTGATTTTCTAGTTTTTCAAAAAGATAAAAATATTTCATATAAATTAATTTGTTATGTTGATAATTTTGATATTGATTCATCTTCAAAAAAATTAATTGATCCTTTACCTGATAATGTAAATTTAAATGAAGAAATTGTTAAAAAATCTCAGACTCTTTTTTGTAAAGTTATTAAAGATTTATTATCAAATAATTTTATTGACACTAATTTACTTAGCGCCAATAATTTTATTAATAATAATTATGTAGGAGTTAATAAAGATTTTAATATTTTTTCTTTACTTATTAAAAATTTAAATTTAAATATAAGAAATGATAGTAAATTCTTATTAAGACAAAAAATTGAAATTTCTAATTCAAGTTATTTATTTGATGACAATGATAGTAAAATCAATTATGTTTTGAAAGGAATTAATTGGAAAGAATTATATTCTTCAATGCCATCTTTTAATAAAATAAAAAATGGAAAAAGTGAAAAATTTATAACTTTATTAGATAAAATTACATATCAAGATTTAAATCCTAAAATTTTAGAATTAGATGTTGAAGTTAATGATGAGAATATCCAAAAATTTTTAGAAAAAAAAAGTAAAAGAATGAATAATAAAGATTTGGAAAATTATTCTAATAAAGTTCCTTTAAGTATTTTGAATTTAATGAAAAAATATGGAGATATAATGGCTAATATTGGAAAAGGAGAAATTGAAAAATTAAAAAGGTTTAAAGCTTATTCTAATGGAACTGATTAAAATATCAAAAAAATATTATTTGATAAATGAAAAGTTTTAAAAAATTTAGTTATTTTATTGAAAAATATTTTTAAAATATTTAAATTCTTCATGAATTATTTATAATTCTTTATTTATACATAATAAAAATAAGAAATGGGGATAAAAATATATTTAATTTTCAAAAGTAATATCATTTATTTAGTTAAACTTTTTATTTATTTTTAAAATATATTTTAATACATATAAAAATCTAAATGTTATCAATCAAAAAAAAATAATATTATGAATAAATTTTCTTTCTATCTTCAATAAAGTACTTTTCATATTAATATATTTTCTTTAAAGTTGATATATTTCAATCTGATTCTTTATATTTATTAAATACTTCTTCTCATACATTCTCGAATAAAAAAATACAAAATTTAGTTTTATGGGCAAAGCAACTATATTGAATTTATAATTTAAGATAAAACAACATTAATTTCATTTTCATTCTTCTTTTTTTTAGTTTATTAAATATTATATATATTTCTTTCTTATAGGATTAGATTAGTTTTTTCCTATATTATCATTTTTTGATTATTTCTTCTTTCCTAAATAATTTTTAGAATAATAAAAAGATGTAATTGCATCTAATAGACTAAAATATTTAATTTTCCTATCTAATTCTTTTAGTTTACTCAAAAAATTTATCTTTGAATTCTTCCATTTCTAAACATACATTAATAACAAGTTTTATATTATTTTTTTCTTTTTTATATATAGAAAATTTTTGTATATATAGTCATAAAAAACTCTTATAAATTTAAGGAATAAAAAATCAATATCAACATTTCATGTAAATATTTTGTATTTAATCTTTTTTAAATGTATCATGAATATTATATCCTCCTTTTCTCCTAATTTTTTACTTCTTTAATTATTAATTGTTTGAACAAGCATTAGATGTATAATTACAATATTTAATACTTCTTTTATTATTATATTATTCATTTTGATTTTCATATTAAAAATATTCGTATTTTATTTTAATTTTAATAAAAAAAAAATCTTAGTTAGTTTGTTATTTAAGTCAGGAAAGCCTGTTCATATTTTATATTAATTAAATATAATAAAAAAAAATCTCCGAGCCGGAGAATTGAACTCCGGTCACCTGCGTGACAGGCAGGTATACTAACCACTATACTAGCTCGGATTTACTATAAATTTAATTATCTTTTAATAGAAATAATATATTCAAATATTATATATTATTAAATCTAATGATTTTTATTTTAAAAAAATTTATTTAATTTCAATATAAGAATTTTAAATAAAATAAAAACTAATTAATTAAAAAATAAATTAAAATGAATAAATTAAAACATCATAAACATTCGAGGAATATTTCTTTAGGAAGGCCAAAAACTTTAAGTACAATAACTTTTTTAAAACTCCCATTTAATACTTCATATAAATTTCATATTTTTAAAACAACAAATTTTTCAAATAATAAAATAAGATTCAAACAAATAATAAATTCTAATTTACAAAAACATAATATTAATAAAAACCAACTTGGAATAATAAAAATAAATGATTTAATAGATTCTAAAAATTGTAATATAGTAGCAATTTTCAAAGATTATTTAATAAGTGATTATATAGATGAATTTTTAAGAAGATTTTATAAAAAAAAAGAAAGTAAAAATCGAATACCAAAATTTTCAGATTATTATAAAAATTATTTATTATTTTTTTGTAAACCCACTTTTTCTGATTTTTTTGCCAATGAAATTATTCAAAGTTATGGAGAAGCAAAAGCAGAAATTTATTACAATAAAAATTATAAAAATAAAAATAAAGAGAAGAAAAAAATTAATAAAGAAATCGCAAAAACAATTTTTGATACTTCAATTAAAGAAAGTATAGAATATGTTATAAAAGATACTCAAGAATATATTAATACTATAAGTTCTCAACAAACAATAAATTTACCTGAAGAAACTTTTTTGAATATAAATGAAAAAGAAATAGATGAAAATTCAGTTTGTTCAATTTTAAGATGTTTTTCTTCAGAAAATAGAGTAAAAATAAATAAAAATCAGAATTTAAACATTAAAAAATTAAAAAAACATGAAATTAATAATAATTCAAATAAACAAATTTTAAATTCAATTCAGAAAGAAATTTTTCAAATTAAAGAATTAACAAATAAATCAAATATAAATAAAATAAAACCAACTTCTACAATTCCAACTTCTTCAAGAATAAATTCTGGAAATAAAGCAAATTTAAAATATAATAATAAAAATTTAAAAATGACAAGAATTGAAACTTCAACTTCACATAATAATTTAAGTAGTAATAGAAATAAAAATAAATCTAAAGATTTTTCCAATAGTAAAGTTATTAATACTCAAATGAGTAGTTCTAATTTTTCAAGAAATATCTTAAAATCACCTTTAAATTCTCCTCTTGCAAAAAATATGAATAATAAAATTTTCCTGACAAGTAATTCACCTAAAAATTTTAGTAATAATAATTTTAAAAAAAAATCACCAGGAAAAAATAATAATGGAAAACAAGGAAAAAACAATCTTCAATTAAATAAAAATCATGAACATTTAAATTTAAAAGATATTATGAAATTAACATTACAAATGTATAATGACAAAACAAAAAATTATTTAAAAAACAACAATAATATCAACAATAACAATAACAATAATAATAATAATAACAATAATAATAATATCAATAATAATAACTATAATAATAATAATAATAATAATAATAATATCAATAATAATAACAATAATAATAATAATAATAATATAGATTTCCAGAATAATAATTCAAATTCAAATTTTATTAGACATCATCATACTCGTTCATCTCCAACAATAAACAATTTTAATATAAATATAAATAATCATATATTACTTCAAAATTCAAATAGTAATATAAACAACACCAATCATAATATAAAATCATTAAAACATTCAAATAGTAAAATTTCACCTTTAAAAAATAATTCACCTCCAAATTCAAGAAATAAAGAAAGAACATTTATAAGAGTAAATACAGATTCTCAAAAAAGATTAAATCCATATACACCTATGTCAAATTATCATAATTTTGAATCAAATACAAATAAAGAAGTTTTATTGAATAATAATTTTTTTTCTTCTTTTAATGGAAAAAGTGATAAAAGTAAAAAAGAAAATAAAGGATTTCAAACTATTAGACAAATTCATCATTCTCCTTTACAAAATAGATCAAGTTTAAATAATATTAATGATAATTTACAAAAAAGTCATATTTTAAATACACAATTTTCCAGAGCAAAAGGGTTTTTTAATAATAAAAAATTAAAAAATCATTTAAATAATTATAAATTTTATAATAATAATAATAACATTGCAAAAGATAAACTTAATTTTCCGAACGAAAATAATAAAAAAGATAATAAATAAATAGTTTTTTCATGAAATAAGTTTTTTTGGTTTGTATATTAAACAAAAATTTTTTTTTTTAATGTAAATATTTTGAAAATCATTTTAATTTTTTTTTCAAATTCAAACATTTAAAAAAAAGAAAAATGACAGATAAGTTTAGAAATAAAAAAAAAATAAATCAAAAAACAACAAATGAAAATAACAATAGTTCTCTAATAGATATTAACAATTCAAAATCTTATTTAACAAATTCTATAAATTTACCAACTTTATCAAAATTAATAAAAACTGAAGAAGACTTTTTATTTAAAAGTCATAGAAAAGTTCAAAATGACAATGATGTATATAATATTGAAAATAAAATGGAACAACAATTAAAAACAGCAAATTTAAATGATTTAAATAAATATGAAAGAGAAAATTATATTTCAAACAGAGATACTACATTACCAAAAAAAATTATTAATAAAGAATATGAAAAAATATCTATTGAACAAAAAGATGAAAATTCTGATAAAAAAAAAACTGTTAAGAAGAAAAATAACATTAATTTAAATAAAAAGAATAATAATAAAACAAAAATAAAAAAAGAAAATTGTTTTCGAAAAATTTTTGGACATACTTATATTTCATTAAAAATATTTTTGGTTTTTTTGCTATTAATTATTTTTGCTTTACTTTTTTTTTTGTTTTATTATATTTTTTTTAAGGAAGAATAATATTTGTGGGACAAAAAAATCTATATTTTAAAAATATAAATATGATGAATGTATTATAATTATTAATATAATTTCACTAATTAAACAAAAAACAAAAAATATTCAAAATTTTTTTTTCAATTATAAATATTCTTTAAATTATTGAATTAGTTTATATTTTGAGCAAAATAAATAATCATTTATTCTTTTTAGTTATAAAAATTTCAAGTCATTAATACCTGTATCATTGAATATATAATTTATTGTTTTTAAGTTTTTTAATTTTTAACAAAAAAAAAGATATCATAAAAAAATTAAACTAATAATTAGAAGATATTGCTTAAGATTTTTAATTATTTGTTAAAAGTTTCCTTTCTCTTTATCTCTTAATTTTTTGAAAAATAAATAATTATTTAAATTTATTTACCTTACCAAGCAAAAATGAAAAAAATAAATATTACAATATATAATTAATCTAAATAATATTATTTACAAAAATAATAATAAAAAACAATAAAAAAAAAAATTAAAAAAAAAAATCAAAAAGTAAAAAAAAAAAATATTTAAAAAAAAAATAATAATTATATACAATAAAAAAAATGGGTTGCAAAAGTGAAAGAGGAAGAAATCGTGATGCAATAGTATTTTACAAAACCTTAGATCAATATGCAAATTTTTCAGAAACAGAAAGAGAAAGAGTAAAACTAACTTTAACATTAAAAAACATTCAAGATACATCAGAATATTCAGTATCTTTTTTAACATATCAAAATAAAAGTGGTTTAAATGCAAAAACTATATCATCAACAGAAAGTCAAAGTCAAAAAAATTCAGAAATTAAATTTAATCAATTTTTTTTAATGGAATATTATTTTGAAAAAGAACAACCTTTAGGATTTTTAGTAAAAAGTAATTCAATAAATGAAACAGTTCAAACAACTTTAGGAACTATTATGGGAGGAAGAGGACAAAAAATAAATAAAACTTTAGGAAATAATGCAACTTTGGAAATATCAGGTCAAAGATTAAGTGATTTAAAAACAAATTTAAATTTTGATATTTCAGTAATTGGAAATTTAAGTGGAATGGGAATATCTTTTTTAATAAAATATTTAGGAACTCAAGGAGGTCCTTTAAATAATAATATATATAGAAGTGAAATAAAAGATGATAAATCAAAAATAATATTTGAAAAAATTTCAATTCCAACAGTTCTTTTAGCTCCCGATGGAAATTTTAATAATAATATAATATCAATAGAATTAAATGATAATTTACATAATATAAAATTAGGTGAAATAAATAGTCCATTACAATCATTTATATCAAATGATCAAAAAATAGCATTTAAAGGTACAAATGAAGCAATAATAAAAACAACAATAAAAACAGTATATTCATTTTTAGATTTTTTACGTGGAGGAATGCAAATAAATTTAACAATAGGAATAGATTTTACAGGTTCAAATGGAAATCCATTTAATCAAGATTCTCTTCATTATTTATTTCAAGGTAAATTAAATAATTATGAAAGTGCAATAAGATCATGTGGAGATATTTTAGCAGTTTATGATGCAGATCAATTATTTCCAGTTTATGGTTATGGTGCAAATATGCAAGGTCAATGTCATAATTTACATTGTTTTCCATTAAATGGAAATGAAAATGCTCCTGAAATAAATTCAATAGATAATATATTAAAAGTATATAGAGAAAAAGTACCTAAATTAAGTTTTTCAGGTCCAACTTATTTTGCTCCTTTAATAAAAAAATTAAATGAAACTGTTAAAGAAGAATTAAATCAAAATAAAAAAATGAATTATAATATTTTAATGATATTAACTGATGGTCAAATTGGTGATATGAGAGAAACTATAAATGCTTTAGTAGAAGCTAGTTTTTTACCTATTAGTGTTATTATTGTTGGAATTGGAAATGGTCCTTTTGGAAATATGGATATTTTAGATGCTGATGAAAATCCTTTATTTGATAATAATGGAAGAAAAGCTGATAGAGATTTAGTTCAATTTGTTCCTTTTGAAGATTTTAAAAATGATGGTGTTAAATTAGCTGAACAAGTTCTTGAAGAAGTTCCTAGACAAGTTGTTGAATATTATGACCATCAAAAAATTTCTCCTATGGATCCTCTTGGAGATTCTAAATTTTAATATTATTATTATTTTTATTGTTTTTTTTTTTTTAGTTATTTTATTAGGTTTTTGATTGGGTTTTCTAATATTTTTTTTAGGAAATATTAAATTTTTTTTTTATTTTTTGTTTTTATTTATTATTTAAATATTTTGATGGAAGATAATGATAAATTTACAAAAATTCAATTCTCTTTGTATGGAGTTGGTGGAACTGTATCTCTTCTATTTATTGTAATAATGTTTAGTTATAATTTAAAAATAAAAAATAAAGGAATATTAGTGAATTGCCTAATAATAATGACATTATCTGAATTATTAAATAGTATTCATAAATTAATCAATTTTTTAAAAAGAAATGATTCTTTTGAACAACGAAAAATTATATGTGAAATTCAAATAGTAATAGCTGTATTTTCTGATTTCTGTACCCCATTTAGCACTGCTATAATGTCAAGAGAAATAAATCATTTAATATGTTATAATGAATTATCAGGTTTTGCTAAAAAACCTTCATATGTAATTTATCTTTTAGCATTTATAATTCCTGCAATATTAACTACTATCTTCTTCTTAATTCAAATATTTAATTGGGAAATCAAAGAAGTAGATAAAGACTCAACAAAATATGCTTATTATTTAAAAGAACCTTTAATTTTTTATGTGATAGTTATTATTTGGATATTTCTTCTTTTTACTTTATATTATTGTATAATTTCATTTATAGCTGTGTGTCAAAAAAAAAAAGAATATTCTGAATTAGAACAAGAATTAGTTTCTGAAACAGAGGAAAATTCCTTAAATGTTGAAGGACAAGATAAAACAATTTCTAAATTAAATAAACTTCTTAAAAATTTAATTTATCCAATTTTTATTTTAATAATTTGGTTAATATCTACAATAACAAGAGTTATTTATATTTTCAATAAAGATAAAGACAATAAAAAAGAATTTTTAAAAATGATATTTGTGATAAATGCATTTTTATCTTCTTTTCGAGGGTTTTTTTATTATTTAGTTTATTTTTCTTTTAATTGTTTTGGAAAAAAAAAAAAAAATACAAAAAATGAAAGTTCTTTAACTCCATCTGAATCAAATATTAATTCAATTAGTTTAAAAGATAATATTAGAAATAATAATGATGATGGACCTTATAAAGCAGATGAAGAAGAAAGATTAAGTCAAGTAACTTTAAATATATAGAATATTATAATGAAATCCTAACTCTAAATAATTTATATTAATAGTTACAATTTTAGAAAAAATGAAATAAATATTTACATAAAATCTATCTTTTTTTAAAAATAATTATTTAAATATTTTTTAATGAAATCAGTTTTATCAAGAATAAGTGAAGATTATTTAAATTATGGAGTAGATAAAGAAATTAAGAAAATAATTGGGACAGAAGAAATAACATATACAGGAAATATAATAAAATTCAATAAAACAGAAGAGGAACCTTATATTCTTATTTTAACAAATCAAAAATTATATAATTTAAAACTAAAAAAAGTTTTAAAATCCAAAATTTCAATTTCAACAATAACAGGATTAACAATATCATCTCAAAGTGATGAATTTATTATTCATTATAGAGAAAATGAAAATGATTTTCATTATAAAAGTGATTATAAAAGAAAAATAATTCAAATATTATCAATAATATATTATTCAATAAATTTTAAAAAAATAACTTTATCTTTAATTAATGAAAAAAGTCTTTTAGCTTATGTAACAGTAAAGAATGAAAAAAAAAAATCTCATGGTTTTAGTAGACAAGATATAAATCAAGTAATAGATATAGATTTATTTTTATATGGAAATATAAAGAAAAAAAATCAAGGACAAAAATGGAAATTTTCTCAAGTAGCAACAATAATGAATGCAGTAAAAACAGAAATAATATATTTTGATCCAACTCCTTTTAAAGATTGTAATTTAAAAGAATTAAAAATAGAAAATTTTAGATTATTAGGAATATTAAGTTATTCAATTTTTGGACAAGTTGATTTATGTGAATTTATTCCTAATGGAAGTTATTATTTTATGAGAAGTTATAATAATTATGATATAGACAAATTTATGCATAAAATTGAAAAAATTTATAATTTTTTTCTTATGAATTCTTTCCCTTTTTTACCTAAAATTGATTTTTTTATTAAAACTGAAGAAAAAGTTTATTTAGCAAATAATTTTTGTCCTGAATGTGAAGGAGGATATTTATTTAATCATTTAAATAAAAGGAAAATTTTTGATGAAGAAACTACAAAATTTTATTCTGCTCAAATTGCAATTTTAATTGATTATTTTCATAAAAATAATATTACTTTTATGGGATTTTCACCTGAAAATTTTATTTTAGATTCTTTTGGTTTTCTTAAATATTTAAATGGAGAAATTGATTATAATTTAGCTGAAGAAAATAATGTTTTATTACTCAGAAAACCTTCTGAATATAATATTGTAAAAGATGATTGGTATAATTTAGGAATTATTATTTATGAAATGTTATTTAATATTAAACCATATTATGATTCTAATAATGTTTTAAAATTTCCTAGAATAATCACAGTAAGTGATGATGCTAAAAATCTTTTAAAAAATTTGTTAACTAAAAATGATAATTTAAGAATTAATAATATTGAAGACTTGAAAAAAACTAATTTCTTTGTAAATATAAATTTTGATGATATTTTAAATAAAAAAGTTACTCCTAATATTATTCCAGTTGAAACTAATCAAACAAATATTAGTATGAATATTTTTTCAGAAGAACAAAAAGAAAAAGAAAATTATAATATTAGTAATTTTGAAATGCCTGATGATGATTATTTTGATGAAGATGAAGAAAATAAAAATTAATAATATTTAAAAATAATATTCTATTTTTTCTCTTAAGATATCATTTTTTTTATTTAATAAATTCTTATTTATAAATGAAAAACTAATTTAAAAAGAATTAATAGAATAGGAGAATTAAATAGAATTTGCTTATTTTAGAATTTTAAAAAATATTTTCAATTAGTTTAAATTATTTATTGAATACTTTGCTTTACAATTCTATCTCTCATAGATTTAAATGTTTTTGAATTGAAATGAAATGAGTCAATATTTTTTTTTAAATTAAAAAAATTGAAATAATATTTTGTTAAAAATTATAAAAATATAAATTATAATATATATATATATTGATTTATTTTTTTAACTTCTTAATTCTCAATGTTGATTATAATTTAATTTACATAATTTTGGATTAATTTTATTTTTATAAAGGAAGAGATTTAAGTTTAGATGAGGTTCTTCATCATAAAAATTTATTTTTTTGTCATTATTTTTACTAAAATTATACAAAAACTGGACAAAACATTCAAAATTAAAATTAATTAAATGATTATAAATTTCAGTTAAAACATTTCCTTCAAGATATTTATTAATTTTTAATTTTTCTTCTTCTTTCCATTCAGTAAATAAATCAGAAAACGAGAAAAATTCAAATTTTTTTTTTTCAATTTGTTCAATTATTATTTTTAATTTTTCTTTCATTATATTTTCCAACATCAAATTATTAATTTTATCAATGATTAATAATTGTTTTTGATTAACATAATCAATTTTTTCATTTATTTTATTCAATTTGTCATAAATTTTTTCAATAAAAAAATCTTCAAATTTATTTCTTTTTTCATTCAATAATCGATTATTTTTAGATTCACTATTTATTTTTAATATCAGATTAAAAGTTTTTTGATTATTTTCAATATTATTTTTAAATATATTAATTTCTTTTTTTAAATATAATAATTCATCATTAATGTTATTATTAATTTTAATAGTTTCATCAGTAATTAAATAATTTTGGATTTTTTTCATTAATTTTTTCATTGTTTCAAAGTTTGAAATATCATATAAAAAAAAATTAATTAATTGATTTAAATTTAATTCTGATTGAATATAATTTTTTTGGAATATTTTTGAAATTAAATCAGATAATGAGGTTGAGTCTTTAGTTTGATCATCTTGAAAATAATGAGAATATTCCTCAAATAAAATATGAATTATACAATTAGACTTTTCTTTTACATAATGTAAGAAATTAAGAGTAAATTTTATAATAATATAATCATACTTCAAAAAATTATATTCCATTTTTTCATCTTTTTTTTTTTTTTCAATTTCAGTACATATTTTATTTATTTCTTCTAATTCTTTTTCATTAAATTCTTCTTTACATAAATGTATCATAAATTCATTATTATTTAATTTATCTTTTTCTTCTGAAATTAAATTAATTAATATATTATTTAATTTTGATAAAACTCCCTCTACTTTTATTTTTAAATTTTCATTGTTTATTTCATCATAAGATTTACAAAGTCTTTTATACAAATATAATAAAGAATTATAATTAGGTTGAATGTCTTCTAATAAAGGATAATATACTGAATATAATGAATCTATAATTAATTTACATAATTTCCTTTTTATTAAAAATTTTGAAGGATAATGATGTCTTTCATTATAAAAGTTTTGAATTAAATTTTGCAATTTTAACAAATTAACTTCATAAGATAAATTAAGATCCTTTTTAATGATTAAAATTTGTTGTGTGTTAAAAATAAATTTATTATATAAAATATTTTCTTTCTCTTGTTTTTCCATAAATTCTATTTTTAATTTGGTTCTAAATGTATTAATAATATTAATGTTATTCTCAATATATAATTTAAGAAGTTTATATATTTGCAAAACATCATTTGATTCATAATAGTTTAAAAAATCTTCACTAAAAAATTCGTTAAATAAAATATATGGATAATTATCTTTTAAAATTATTTGAAAATTTTCTTCAGTGAAATTTAATTTCTCCCATTTAATAAGTAAGATTGAACTCATATTAATATTTAATTGTTTATGATATAAATTCATATTTTTTAAAAATGAATAATCTTTTAAAAACATTGAAAAGATTCCATACAAACTATGGAGATATGGTTTTATATCTACTTCAAAATCATTCAAAAATTGCTGAAATTTTTCAAAAAATTTATTTTGGAAGGTTTTAGATTCGATTTTATTAAAATAATCCTTATTTATATCTTGATGAATTTTATCTAAACAATTTAAGCATAAGTACATATTTAAATCAATATTATATGCATATTTTTTCTTTTCTAATATTTTTTCACATTTTATACATTTTTCATTATTGTTATATTGTTTAATTTTGAATGTTTTTTGATGACCATTCTCACAAATAAAATTCATATATAATGAATTATTTTCAATCTTATAAGAAATTGAAGGAACATTTGAACATAAATAACAAAATGTTTGTATAAGTTTTTGATTTGACATATTTAAGTTAATTTTTATTTTTTGAATTTAAATTAAATTTTTAACAAGACAAAATTTAGTTTATTTTATTAAATAAAAAATAATTTAGGAATAAAAAAATTAATTATTATTCATTAAAAAAAGTTTTTATTCATTTTTTTTCCTTTTCCTAACTATAATTTATTTATTTCTCAATAAAAAATAAAAAATTATCAATAATATTAAATTATCTTAACTTAACTTTTGGTATTAAAAAATAAATTATTTTGTATTTTTTTTAATGAGAAAAATATTTAAAAATAATCTATTCAAATTTTAAATATGATTTTTTTTTAATTTTCTTCCTTCCAAAATCTAATTCCATTAAATCTATTTTTTTTTTTCTTACTTAATATATAAATTTAAGGAAATGTTTAAAAAAACTGAAATAAATATAACTATTTGAGGAGATTTTATTTTAAAAATATTAAATTATTATTTCTTTCTTTTATTTAGAAATGTTCTTATAAATTATTTAAGATTTGGATAAAATGAAAAAATAATTCATATGTTATTCATTTTATTTTTTTTTCGATTTTTTACTGATTAATGGATTTTAGAAAGAAATGAATATCTCAATTGATAAATATTTCATTAATTTAAAAAATATTTTTATTTTTCAATTTAAATTATTTATATATTTTAATGATTTACTTTTGATTTATTATCTTATTTTTTTATTTGTTTTAAATCTTCAAGATAAAAAAATTTGAAAGTCCTTAAGAAATATTTTTTATGTTCAAAGTTATTAAAAATTATTTAATAATTAAAAACTTTTGAACCTTTAAATTTTACTTATTTATCAATAATTTTTTATATTCATTGTAATAAATAAATGAAAAAAGTATATTAACATTTTTTATTTAATATTTCATAAGATTGAATAGAAATAATTTAGAAAATGAAATGATAAAAAATAATATTTATATATTATTTTTTAATAATATTATGAAGATAAAATGAATTTCAAATATTAATTTTACTTAATAATTATTAAATTAATTAAGTAATAAATCAATCTTATAAAAAAAAATATAAATAAAATTAAAATGAGATTCCTTTGTCTTCTATTTTTAATATTTTCACTTTTTTCTTTTTCTTTAGAAAGCCGTTGTGATGCTAAACTAAATAGTTGTATAAGCAAATGTAAGATAAATAAAAATATAAAACAATGCAAAACAGATTGTTATAAAGAATATGAATTTTGCAATTATGGTTAAATAGGAATTAGTTTTATTAGAATTAAAAATTTAGATATTTTACTTTTTTTCATTAAATATTAATCTTTTTTAAATGCGTATTCATCTATAAAATAACATATTTAAATATATATAAAAGTTAGAATTAATTTTTGTCCTAAATGAACAAGTTTCTATCATAAAGTTATTTGTAATAATTTATATGATGAGACTTTCTTTATTTTTAATCTGAATTAATTCAAAGTCTTTGAATCTAAGAATAATATTGATAAATCAATTTAATAATTTCAAAAATATAAGACTAAAGAATTTTTTTTATTTAAATTTTAATACATATTTTTTTTATTTCTTCTATAACTATTTCTTTTTTAAACAATATAATAAAAAGTATAAAATCTTTTAGTAAATTTTTTATTGAATTTTTTCTATATATATATTTATTATTTAATATTAAAGATAATTTTTTTAATTATAAATTGATGATTTTCAAAATTTTTTTTCATTCATGGTCTATGCCTAATATTATTTAATTTAAAATTTTTTTTCATTACATATTTTTAATAAACATTTATTTTGATGTGAAATCATAATATTAATTCATATTCAAGTTTTATTTATAATTATTATTAAATATTTAATTTGGTTAAAAAAAAGTTTGTCTGAAATATAAGATATTTTTTATAAAAAATATTCTAAAAATAAAATATAATTAAAAAACTATAACACTACCTTTTCTTTATTAACATAATTTATTTTTTATCTAAATTAAAACAAATTCATCCAAGATAGTGTCAAGTTGGCAAAAATATAATATTAATTTATTAAAAAGTAAAAGAAAAAAACAAAAAAAAAAGAGAGAAAACACAAAACCAAATGTAAAAAGAAATCTAATTAAAAACATTTTTTCATTTTAAAGAATTTATAAATAAAAATTATATACAAAAAATAATTATTGTTTAATAATTGTATCGTTAATCAATTTAAACATATCATTTGAAAAATATAAAAACGAAAATGTCAAAAAAGAAAAAATAGTGTCCGCTATTTTGAAAAATAAATATATTGGTGATTACCATCTCAACGAATTCGGTAAACCAATAAGCAATAATAAATATTTCAATATCAGCCATAGTGGTGGCTATATTGCTTTAGCTATTGATCAAGTGCCTGTGGGTATCGACATTGAAAATATTAGAAACGCTGAAGAAGATTTATGATAGTGGACTTTCCGGAACCTGTCTGTCCCATTATTCCAAGAGTCTTACCTGCCTTAAGAGAAAAGCTTACATCAGAGAGTACTTCTTTTCCTCCAAGTTCAAGGCTAACGTGGTCAAACTCAACTTCTCCCTTAACCTCATCCACATGTACCGGATTAGGAGTTGAAAAAAGCGTTGAATGTTCGTTGTAAATCTTCCTGATCTTCTTTAGATACAACATCAGTATTCTAAA
>JAJJKW010000386.1:0-35593 GCA_023805745.1 Isotricha sp. YL-2021b | reverse complement strand
ATATAAAAATATTTTCATAATTTTTATTTTTTTTTTTTTTCCATTTTTAAAACCAATTAATTTCCTTAACCAAAAATAATATTTAAAAATTTTATAAAAAAACCTCAAATATAAAAATAAGAAAAAAAAAAAAATAAAAAATAATTAATTTCTAATTCAGAAAATTTTTTCAATAAAATTATTTATTTATCATTAATGAAAAGAGAGCCATCATCAAAAAGTCAAAGTGATTCTGGAATAGACGACGACAAAAAAGTAGATTATTCAAGTGATGAAATGGAATTAGAAGAAGATTATGAATTAGAGCCTCCAAGGCCAGAATTAACAAATATAATTTCTCAAACACTTTTATTATTAAATACTCCTCCAGATTCTCCTCCTCATCCAAGAACATTGTATTTATTATATGATCCTGATTTAAATGAAAATCATTATAATAATAAATATTCATTTTCAGAAGTTGAAATTAAAGAAAGAAAATATATGGTTCTTTATAAAGCTTATAAAAATTTACCTTTATGTTTAAGTGAACCAATGGCTTATAATGGTATTATAAGAAGTAAATTATTTGATAATACTAATTTAATTTGGAAATTATTAAAGCATGAAAAAATGTATCCTATATTAAGATCTTTAAATAAATATCAAAGATATAACCATTTTCCTTGTACTTGGCAATTAAGTAGAAAAGATAATTTATATAATAATTTTATTAAAATGAAAAATAAATTTCCAAATGATTATAAATATATGCCTGAAACATATATTTTACCAAGAGATAAAGAAATATTTTTTTCTAAAATGGAAAATTATACTATTGATAAAGATAATATGTGGTTAATTAAACCTGTTGCTTCTTCAAGAGGAAGAGGGATAAGATTAATGACAGATATAAATAATATTCCTGAAAAAACTTTAATTACACATTATATTCCAAATCCTTATTTAATTAATGGAAAAAAATTTGATTTAAGATTATATTTATTTATTACTGGTTATTCTCCTTTAAAAATATATCTTTTTGATAATGGTTTAACTAGATTTTGTTCAGAAGAATATGATTTAGATATTAATAAAATGACAAATAGATATATTCATTTAACAAATTATTCTATAAATAAAACTTCTGTAAAATATGAAAAAAATGAAAATGCTGATAAAGAAGAAGGTAATAAATGGACTTTATCAACTTTAATAAAACATTTTAAAGATAATAATATAGATTTTAGTAAATGTTGGGATAAAATTTGTGATATAATGATAAAAACAATGTTATCAATTACAGATAGTGCAATTCCAACAATAAAACAATTTAAAGTTACTTCATGTAATTTATTTGAAGTTTATGGAGTTGATATTTTATTAACTGATGATTTAGAACCTTGGTTAGTTGAATTTAATTTAAATCCAAGTTTAAATTGTGATAGTGAATTAGATATGAAAATTAAATCTAAATTATTAACAGATATGTTTAATATTATTGGATTAGTTCCTTTTACACATAATGAAAAAATTCAACTTTTAGATAAAGAAGTTATTTATAAAGATTATATTACAGAAGCTGTTAATGAATCTTTATGTGAATTTGCTAGACCAACTGGTGGTTTCCAAAGGATTTTTCCTTTGAAAGAAAATATTAAAAAATATATGAAATTTTTTGAAAAAGCTGATGAAGAAAATAAAGCTTTATGGGAAGTTCTACTTAAATAAATACATATATCTAATCTTATTTTCTAAATATATTTATAAATTTTTTTTTGGTTTTTTATATTTATTGTATTATTATCTTTACATTTTCTTTTTAAAGTTATTTTTTGTCAAATTATTTATTTATATAATATGTAAATAATATAATTAAATTATTTATTTTTAAAAAATCAATTTGTAAAATTTAAGAAAAATAAATTAAATGGAAGATGAAAAAACAAGAAACCAAACACCAACAATAAGAAAAATTCATTATTCCAAACTTTTATTATTTAGTAAATTATCATTTAAATATAATCCACATAAAAATCATTATTTATCATCAAAATCAACATCAAAAAAAGTATATTTTAAACCTAAAAAGAAGCCAATACATATAAATAAAAAATTATTAGAAGAAAAAGATAAAAAAGTACAAGAATTACAATTAAAATTAGAAAAAGAACAAGATGAAAGATATAAATGTCAAGTAAAATATTTATGTCTTCAACAAGCTTATGAACAACAAAAACTAAATGAAGGACAAACAAAAAATAAAAATTTTTTAGAAAAAAGTGAAATTTGTGATTATTGGCAACAATTTGCAGGTAATGATATTAATAATTTTATTGATTTTGAAGATGAACCTTATATTCTTCATTATTTAATTTCTGAACTATTTATTTTATGTTATGATTTAATAAAAGAATTTTTAACTCAGAAATATAATAAATTATTAATTAGTTTAAATTTACCAAGTACTGAAAATGGAATTGATCAAATTGCTAAAACTTTAAAACCTTTTATTTTAGAAAATATGTCTGCTATTGTTTTTAATGATCAAGAAAATGATATTTTTTTAGATAATTTTAAAAAATTTTACCGGGAAAATTATTTAAAAAATATTAATGAGAGATTAGAAGAATTTGAAGATATTATTAATGATAAAAGTTTTAAAGTTATGTTAAATAATGTAAAAAATTTAACATTATTTGCTTTATTTAATGAACCTATTTTATATTTTGATATTATTCAAGATATTAATAAAAGGAAAATTGAAATTATAAATGTGAATAATGATTCAGAAAAATATATTATAGCTAATTCTGATGGTTCAAATAAATTTGAAGGAATTATTTTATTAAATCCTCCTATTACTAAATCTGGAAATACAATTGCAATATTATCTGATTTAAAAAAAGTTATTTTAAAATGTAATAAAGAACAATTAGATAAATTAAGAGAAAAAGAGTTAAATTATTTAACATTAAATAATAATGAAAGTATTACAAAATTTAAAATTAATAATAGAAATTCATTAAGGAAAATCCAGAAAGAATTTAATGATAATACAGAAATATATTTAATATATAAAACATCATTTATTTCTTCTCATCCTTCTTTAAACTTATATAACTCAAAATCTCAAATTATAAATGATAATACTTATCATACTTCAAATGAAGAAACTAATTATTTTAATTCAAATAATTTTTTTACTGATATTTACCAAGAAAATGAAAATAAAAAAGATTTTAGATTATTAAATAAATTAAATGTAAATAATAAAAAAGAAAAAAAAATAAATAAAGAAGATAAAGATAGTAATGAAAAAAATTTAAGGAAAAATATTACTTCAAATAAAATTTATACTCCTTTTACAAAAACTCAAATAAATTCTTTAATTTCATTAAGTAATAGAAAATTAATGAAAATATATAAATTTCAAGTAAAAAAACAATATTCAAAGCATGAGAAAAAACATAAAGAATTAGACTCTGGAAAATTATTAATGTTAATGAGACCTAAAAAAATAAATAATAATAAACCATTAAAAAAGACAAATAATAAAGAAAGTAAGAAAAATTCTATTTCAATAAATTGTAATTATTGTGTTTCTCAAAGAATAGGAAATTATATAAAAAAATCACAATTAAAAAATAAATATTATACTAGTAATGTTTCTTCTCCTTCAAATGCTTTTTTTTCTACTAAAACAAAAAACAATAATAAAAATAAAAAGTATTGTAGAAATATCAATAAAAATAATATAAATTATATAAATATTATTCCATTAACAATGACCAAGAAAAGGTCAAAATCAAGTAAAAAACCTTATAGAGATTTTCCAACTTCTTTTATATTAAATGATTTAGAATATTCAACTTTAAAAATAATTCAAGAGAATTTATCACAAAATCAAATTTTTTTAAAAGATATTAAACATAAATCAAATAATGAAAATGAAGAAGATAAAGAAAATATAAGTCATTTGGAAAATAAATATATAAAAAAGAAAATAATTACTAATAATAATAATGATAAATTACATCCTCAATACATTAAGATAAACAATTTATCAAAATCAAATAAATTATTCCCATTATCAACCGAAGAATTAAAACCCGAAACTAAACAGTAAAAAAAAAGAAAAATAAATAAAATATTTTTTTTTAATATAATATAATTAAATATAATATAAATAAACAATGGATGAATTTGATAGAAAAGTGATTTCAGAAATAAATTTATTAAGAACAAATCCTCAATTTTATATAAATCCAATTCGTCAATATAAATTATATTTTGAAAAAGACAACATATTAAAACTTCCAAATTCTGAAATAGGAATTCAAACAATAGAAGGACCGGAAGCATATGAAGAAGCAGCAAAATTTTTAGAAAACCAAAAGCCAGTTTATCCAATAAAATGTCATAAAGGATTATGTAAAGTTGCATTAGGGTTTTTAAATGAAATACAAAAAACTCCAATTGAAAAAGTTAGTGATATTAATATGAAAAATATTATAAATAATTATGGTACTTTTGAAGGTTCTTTTTCTAGAGCTATTGATTTTGGTGGAACAACTCCTTCTTTAGTTGTTTCTAATTTATTAGCTTGTGATGGAGATAAAACAAGAAGTCAAAGAAACAATATATTTAATGAAGATTTAAATTTTATTGGTATTGCTCATGGAAATTATCCTAATTATGAAATGTTTACTGTTATTCTTACTTGTTCTCAATATATTAGTAATGACCCTAATGATAATGTTGAAATTGTTTGGGAAGATAATATTAATACTAACACTAATACTAATATTAATACTAATACTAAAAATAATAACAATAATAATGACAATTATAATTATAGTGGTAATAATGATAATTATGATGATAGTTTAAATCTTCCTCCTGGAGTTAAAAGCTTAGTTAAAAGTGAAAAAATTGTTGTTGAAAATGGAAGGAGAATAAGAGTAATTAAAGTTTCTAAAGTTATGGAAAATGGAAATACTTTAGTTGAAACTGAAGAAGAACCTATTGATTAGTTTTGATTTTGTTTTTTTTTGAGTTGTTTTATTTAAATATTTTTTATTCTTTTTGAAGAATTTAGGTTTAAATTTTTTTTCTCTTAGAAAATTTTTTTTAAATTATTATACAATTTAAATATCATTAAAATATTATATAGAGGTAAATAAAAGTAAATCAAAATAAAGGAATAATAATCTCTTAAAATTGTTTGAATGAAATTTCAAATTTTTTTTAAAAAAAATTTCTAGTTTCGAAAAATTTAATTATAAGAATATTATTAATAAGACTTTAAAAATACTAGTAAGATCAAATTACATTTTATTATTCATTAGATTTATTTACTATGAATAATTTATTATTAAATCACTTTTTTATTATTTACTATAATTTTAAATTTTTGAAAATTTTTCTTTGATAATAAACTTTTTTTTTTAAAATTTTTAATTCTCTTAATTTGGATATAATTTGATGAAAAAATTAAAAATTCGTTTTTAATGTTTTTAGAAATATAATAAAAATAAAATAATTAATTTAAAATAAAAACATGTTGACAAAAGAAGATTTATTATCAAAATATAAAGTAGATTCTATAGAAGAAATAAAGAATATAAATTTATGGGGAAGTGATTTAACAAATGTAGATATAATTTCAGAAATGAAAAACTTAGAAGTTATTAGTTTATCATTAAATCAAATATCAAGTTTAAAGTCTTTTCAAAATTTACAGAAATTAAAAGAATTATATTTAAGGAAAAATAATATTAGTAATATCAAAGAACTTGAATTTTTAAAACAATGTCCTAACTTAAAAATTTTATGGATTGAAGAAAATCCATTATGTGAAAAAAATCCAAATTATCAAAAAATAGTAGTTCAAATGTTACCTCAAATAATAAAATTAGATAATAGAACAGTAGATGATATTTTAAATGAAGAATTAAAAGAAGAAAAAGATGAAGAAGAAAAAAAATTAGAAGAAGAAAAAAAAGAAGAAGAAAAAAAAGTAGAAGATAAAAAAATAGAAGAAAAAAAAAAAGAAGATAAAAAAATAGAAGAAAAAAAAGAAGAAGAAGAAAAAAAAAAAGAAGAAAAAAAAGAAGAAGAAGAAAAAAAAGATAATTTAAATGATTTAATTAATGAAATGAATAATGATATGGTAAATTTAGAGCCTCCAAAAAATAATAATTCAACAAAAAAAGAAATATCTCTTGATAAAAGTGTTGATAATAATTTAATTCAAAAAATATTAAATCAAGAAAATATAGATTCAACATTAATTCCTTCAATTAATCCAAATTTAAATAATTATAATCAAAATATGAATCAATATCCAAATAATGATTTAGTTAATAATATATTAAAAGATGTAGATACAAGTCAAACATATATAAATAAAAAAGAAGGAAATACATTAATAAATAATATATTAAAAGATGTAGATACAAGTCAAACATATATAAATAAGAAAGAAGGAAATACATTAATAAATAATATATTAAAAGATGTAGATACAAGTCAAACATATATAAATAAGAAAGATGGTAAAGATCAACAAATAGAAAATATATTAAAAGATATAGACACAAGTACAATATATAATAAAAATGAATTACCATCAATAATAAAAGTAGAAGAACAATATCCAAAAAATTTAGATACAATAGAACAAATAAGAAATTATTTTAATACTCCAGTTAGACAATCTCAAAAAAAATATGATATGAATTTAAGTAATACTTTATATACTTCAAATAATAAACCACCAAAGCCTTTTGAAGGAAAAAATCCTTATAGAAGACCTCCATCTCATGAAAATAATTATTATAATAATTATATTGATTATAGAGATAATAGAATTGATCGTGGAAGAAATAATCAATATCCAAATACTCAAAAAGTTAAAGCTGTTTTAACATTAATTGAAATTTTAAATCCAAGAGATTTACTTCATTTAAGAAATGATATTGTTAGGAGGTTAAAAAACCAAAATTATTAATTTTGTATTTTTATTCTTTTTTTAATTTTTATTTATTATATAATAATTAAAAGTTTTTTTTAAAAATGTAATTGTTTTTTTCTTTAAAAATTAAGAATTATGATATTATATCAATAAATAAAAATGGGGGCAAAGATGTGTCAAACTCAAATAAATGATAGAAATCCAATATATTATTTTAAATCTGTAGAAGCAAATTTATCAGAAACTGATAATCAAGAAATGAAACAAAAAGTAAAATTAACATTAGAATTAAAACAAATAAATGATGATAAGCAAAGAAATATATCATTATTATTATATGAAAATTCTCAAAAAACAAAATATAAAAATGGAGGAACAACAGAATCAAAATCAAAATCAAATATGAATACAATACCTTTTTCTCAATTTTTTGTTATGGAATATTATTTTGAAAAAGAACAATTAATAGGATTTATAATAAATGGAGGATCAAATAATTATGAAGTAAATACAACATTAGGAAATATAATGGGAGGTAGAGGTCAAAAATATATATATAAATTTGATGATAATTCTATTTTAGAAATTCGTGGTCAAGGTTTAAATAATCAAAATATGAGATGTATATTTAATGTATCAATTGATGGTGTTTTAAAATCAAAAGCATTTTCTTATACAATAAAATATTTAGGAAATCAAAATAATCCTCAAAATAATTCAATTTATAGAAGTGAAGTTATAGAAACTTCTTCAAATCAAATTAATTTTAGAGAAACAAATATACCTTCAATGTTTCTTGCTCCTGATGGTAATTTTTCTGGAAATATAATATCAATAGAAATATATGATCTTCTTCGTTCAGATAAATTAGGCGAAAAAATAGAGCAATTAGATAATTTTGTAAATAAACCAATTGAAATAAATTTATCGAATTCAAAAGCAACAATAAAAATGATATTACAGAAAGAATATTCATTTTTAGATTATTTAAGAGGAGGAGTTCAAATAAATTTATCAATAGCAATAGATTATACAGCATCAAATGGAAATTATAATGCAAATAATTCCCTTCATTATATAGGAACATCAGAAATGAATGCTTATGAATTAGCAATAAAACATTGTGGAGATATATTAGCATATTATGATTATGATCAATTATTTCCTGTTTATGGTTATGGAGGAAAATTACCAAATGAAAATGATGTAAATCATTGTTTTCCTATAAATTTTAATGAAAATCAACCAGAAATAAATACTATAAATAATGTATTATTAGAATATAGAAAAAGTTTATCTTATATTACTTTATATGGTCCTACATATTTTTCTCCTGTTTTAATGGAAATGAATAGAAGAGCAAGAGAAGATGTTCAAAAAGGAAATTATAGTAATTATCATATATTATTAATATTAACTGATGGTATTATAAATGATATGGAAAAAACTGTTGATGAAGTTGTAGAAGCTTCTTATTTACCTATTAGTATTATTATTATTGGTATTGGAAATAATAATTTTGGTAATATGAATACTTTAGATGCTGATGAATCTCCTTTATATGATAAAAATGGAAGAAAAGCTGATAGAGATTGTGTTCAATTTGTTCCTTTTAATAAATTTAGTAATAATGGAACTTTGTTAGCTCAAGAAGTTTTAGCTGAAATTCCTATACAATTAGTTCAGTATTATCAACATAAAAATATTCCTCCTGCTGATCCTATTATTGATATAGGATAAATAAATATTTATTTTGGTTTTTATAATGATTAGGTTTTTTAAAGTTTTAAAAATTTTTTTTTTTTATTTGTTTTTTGTATATATCTTTTTTAAAGGATTTTTTTTTTATTTTAATAATTTTTTTTTTCCTATTTTTTTATTTATTTATAGAAATTAAGTTATTTATATAGATTTAATATATCAATTTTTTTTTATTATTCTTCATTTTCAAATAAGATTCTTAGTTGATTTATTGAATCTAAATTTGTATTTTTTATCATTGAATTTTGTTTGAAATGATATTTTTCAAATGAAGAACTTGTTCTATAATTTCTTTTGTATTGAAATATTTTTGCTTCATTATGATTAATATATGTTTTTATTTTACTTATCTTTTTTTCTTTAATTAATAATCTTTGCTCTTTTAAATTATTTACTTTTTTTAAATTAAATAAAATTGCTTTTGTTTTTTCAATTGTTTTATGATTTGATTTAATTTTATCTAAATTATTTATTTTTTTAATTAATCTATCTGACATATTTTCTATATTATATATTATATATTTTGTAGATTCTAATATTTTTTCTAATTTATAATCTTCAGGGTTTTTTAAAAGTTTAATTATTTTTTTAGCATTTTCATTATTTATATTTGGAAAAAATTCTGGTAAAGAAAAATAAGTATTATTAAACAATAAATATATATAATAAAACATATACGAGTTTTCTCTTTTAAAATTTAAATCACGTTTATACTTTTCAAATTTTAGTTTTATTATTTTTGAATCAATTAATGATTCAATTTCTTTTTTTTCGATTTTTTTCTTAATCTTTTTTTTATATTTTAAATAATTTATTTCCCTAATTTTATCCTCATATTGTTTTTTATGTTCATTTAAAATATTTTCTAAAGAATTAATTTCTTTTAAATGTTTATTATATATACCATCACCATCTTTAATTTCTTCATTTAATATTTTTTTTAAACTAAATAACTCATTTCTTTTCTTATTAAGTTCATTAACTAATAAAATATTTTTTTGTTCCAAATCAGAAAAAATAAAAAGAAATTCATCAACATCATTAAAAATAGGAACAAATTGGTTTAAATAATGATCAAATTCAGATTTATATCTATGACTATTTTTTGGTGAAGAACTTACACTATTATTGTTAAAATGTTGTTTTTGATTTGGAATTAAATTAAACATTATAGAACTTCTTCTTCTATTATAATTTATTTTTTTTTTTATTTTTGGTGTTTTTATATTTATTAATTCAATTTCTGAATTATTTTTTTTTGGTGATAAATTATTCATACTATAATATCTATTTATATTATTATCATAATAAAATGATGATTTAATGAAGTCTTCAGGTAAGTTTAATATTTTTTCTTTTACACAAATAAGGAAATTTCTATAATTTATATTTTCTAATTTTCGATTTTTTAAATTATTCATTTTTACATTCATTTTATGAATTTCAATGTAAATTTCTGTTTTTCTCTTTTGTAAATTATATGTTTCTTCCATTTCATCGTTTATTTTTCTTCTTAAATAAATTAAATAATCATCTAATTGAGGAATTTGATTTCTTATTAAATTATGATATTTATTTTTTTCATAATAAATTCTATCTTTCATTTCTAATTTCTTTTTATTTAACCTTTTCTTTATATTTTCCAAATTTTCATTTTCACTTTTCATAATATATTTAATTCTTCCTAATGAATTACTTGTTATACAATAATCTCTTATATTAGAATTTTTATAAGTTTGTAATAATTTTCCTATTTCAAAAGATAATTTTTTTGATTTTGCTTCTTCTAAAAAATTAAAATTTCTACTATTTATATTATTTTTAAAACTATCAAAATCATATGATAGTTTACTTATTTCTAAAGATTTTATTAATTTTCTTTGTAAATTATTTTTATGAAAATGATTTATATAATTTGAATCTTTGTATAATCTAATTTTCGGTTTATATATTATAGCAATTTTACTAGTATTTAATTTGCTTGATGTAGTTGATAAAGTGAAATTATTTATAGACATATTATTTCCAGGAGAAAAACTACTTTTTTTAATATGAGAATGTGACATTTTCTTATATAATTATTAAAAATAAAATTAAAACAATTCTAACATTTCTTTTATTATATTTTAATATTTTTATTTATATAACTTAAACAAATAAAAAAATTTTATTTTTTCTTTACATTTTTTTGATCCTTTTCTTTTTTCTCCTCTTCTTTTTTTTCTTCTTCTTCTTTCTTTTCTTCTTCTTCTTTTCCAATTTTAGTAAGAATATAAATATAATGATAATTTTTAGGATCTTTTTCATCTAAAACAACAACTTTAGAAGGCTTTTCAATTTCAAGCATTTTATATTCCCATAATTCAGGATTAAATAAATTTTTTCTAGTTTCTTCATTACCATTAGAAATAATAATATAATAACCTCCATTAATTAAAACTCTATAAATTTCATTAATCATTTTATCAACAATTGGAAGAGCATTTTCACCACATAAAACAGAATCTAATAAAGCTTTATCAAAAACTACATTAAACATTCCATTAGTAAATTCTTCCATATTAATAACATTCATTTTTTTATATTTCATTTCTACTTTTTGTTCTTTATATCTATCTTCCATTATTTTAATTGCATTTTCTGAAAAATCTATATTTGTTACATTTTTTATTTCATCTATATATAAATCTTCTGCTAATTTACTTGTTCCACACCCTACATTTAATATTTGATCTTCTGGTTTAATATAATCTATTATTTTTTCTTTTAATGTATCATATGTTTGATACCATTCAAATATTTCCATATGGTCATTTATATAACGAGAATCCCAATATTTTACACTACTATAATCTGTCATTTTTTTAAATTTTATTTTTAAGTTATTTTTTAAATTTTTTTTTTTTTTCAAATAAATAATAATTAATAAAAAGATTTTTTTTTGATTTTATCAATTTTTTTAACTTAATAAATTTTTCATTATGAAGGAATCTGATCTTCATTTAAGTAATTTTGATATTTTAACATCTAATGAAAATGAATCATTTAATATTGATTTAAAAAAAAAAGATAATTCTCAAAATATTATTTTTCAAACAGAAGATGAAATAAAATTTATAAATCGTTATGTTGATGTTGTTGATTTAAATATAGAATATAAAAAGGAATTATTAAAAAGTGCTAAAAGAAAAATTTGGAATGTTATCAAAAGAATGAAAGAAGATGATTTATATAAATATAGTGATTTAATTAAAGAAAAATGGTATATTATAAATCCTACAGATAGTAATTTTAAATTTTATTTCAATATTATATTTTACATAGCTTTTTATATTGATATTTTATTAACACCTTTAGAAATTGTTTATAGAAATCCTAATTATCTTTTAAGAGAAATATACTTTGATATATTTTTTATTTTTGATTTTATTTTAAATTTTTTTACTTCATATTATGATTATGAAATGAAATATTATATTACAGATTATAAAAAAATAACAATTCATTACTTAAAAAATGGTTTTATTTTTGATTTTCTAACAGTATTTCCATTTTATCTTTTTAATAGAAAATTATCAGTTTTACGTTTAATGAAATTATATAGATATTCATCATTCAATGAAAAATTTAGAAAATATTTATCATTATTTTTTTTACTTTTTATGAAAAATTCAACATTAGTAAATCAAATAGTAAGAGTAATATCATTTTTTATATCATTAGTATATATTCTTCATGTTTGTGCTTGTATTTATCTTTATTTTGGAATAACTTATGGAAATAGTTGGATTCATGCTCATCTTGATATAATAAATCCAAAAAATCCTGTTGAAATATATATTAGTTCAATATATTTTATGACAGAAACTTTTTCAACAACTGGATATGGAGATTTAACTCCTAATCTTTCTAATGATGGAGAATTACTTTTTATTATAGGTTGTCAAATTATTAATTGTGGTTTATTTTGTTATTTAATTTCTAATATTTTAGATATTTTTACGAATAGTGATAATAGTTTAAAAAAAAAATATAGAAAAGAAGAATTAAATTTACAAAATTGGATTAATTATTATATGAAAAGATTACCTGCAACTTCTAGAAAAAGTAATCTTCATAGAGATACAATTTGGGATGATGTTAAAAGATATTTTGAAATATATTATAATATTGAAAAAAATTTTTCTTGGATTACTCAATATGCTTTAATTAAAGAAATGAAACCAAGTCAAAAAAATTTACTTTTTGAAACAGTTTTTTCAAATATTTATAAAAAATATCAAAAATTCTTTAACAATATAATGATAAATAGGACAAAACATGATATAATATTTAATTTAAAAACAAATATAGAAACAGCAGATACAGATTTAATAATGAAAGGTGAAAGAATAAAAAAATTATATTTTATAGAACAAGGAGAAGTTTTAATATTAAATTCAAATATGATAAAATATAGAAAAGAACATATAAAAAATATATTAAAAGAAGGAGATTTTTTTGGTCTTGAAGGTTTAGTTCCAAGAAATGAAGGAAGAATTTCAAATTATAGATATGTTGTTCCAAAATATAAAGAATTTATTGTATTTTATACTATTAATCTTGACTTTTTATTAGAACATATTTTAAGTTATGATGGTGAAACTTATAATATTTTAATTACTCTTGCTCAATATTATAGAAATGAAATTTTAGGAGAAAGTATTCCTAGTGAAGAATTTAGAAAAATTGATTATAATTTTGATAAATTGTCTGTTGGTTCTAATTTTAAAGAAAAATTTGAAAATATTAAAAAATATAATAATTTAATTAATATCTTAAAATCTAAAATCTCAAATATAAAAAATGAAATTAATAGATTAGATCAAAAATATTTTATTCAAAGAAAAAATTTCAAATAAGTATTTATAATTAATATTTTTATTTATTTATTTAAAATAATTTTATAATAAAATTATTCTTTATACATACTAAAAACACGCTAATCTTTAAATAATTTTCAAATTAAAAATGAATAATATATAATAAAATTTTTTTAGAAATTATCTTTTCTATCAAGAGAAATACAAGAATTTTTTTTTCTTTTAATTATTATTGGTTCTTTGTCATATTTAAAAGTATTATATTTTAATATTAAATGTTGAGTTAAATCTTTATCTAAAATAGTTTTATCATCAAATAAATCATGAGCCATTTTCATTATTATTTTTTTTTCATGTTTAGGAACAATTTCTTTACCAAAACTTTTCTCTAAAGATAAAGTTTGATTAGCTAATTGATTAAAATTTATATTTCTTTTATGTCTGTCAGCAATTCTTTGATATTTATCATAAACTAATACATTTTTATTTAACATTCTATCATCATTGAAAATTTTGTTTAAAGTTTCATTTAAAATTTCCTTTCCTTTTTTACCTAAATAATTTCCTAATTTTTTATCATGATTTACTGTCAATTTTATTTCACTATTATTCTTATCATTATTAAATTTGATTTCTTTATTAATTTTATTGAAAATTAAATTATTATTTTTTTTAACTTTATATGAATTCATGGAATAACTTTTTTTTAGATAACTTGACTTTAAATTTAAACATTCATTAATTGCAATTCTATTAATATTATTAACATATTTTAAAATAGCATTTCTTTTTTCTTTATTTATATTTAATATATTTTTATAAACTTCAAAAGAAGGAAATGATGAAAATGTTTTTAAACTATTAAAAGAAATTGAAGATAAAGGACTTTTACATAAAAAAGTTTTATTTTTTATTTCTTTTTTTCTTTCTGTTGAACATGTTAATTCATTTGAAGAATCAAATTTTAAATTTCTTCCTCTTTTAATTCTATTTGTTGTATTTGAAGAAAATAATAAATTATTTTTTTTTTTTCTTCTTGAAGAACGTAATGATTCAAATTTATATTCTTGAATTAAATTATCATAATTTTTATCCTTTAAATAATCTAAATATCGACTTTGAATATTATTATAAGCTTGAGGAGTTTGATTTTTTCTTAAAAATATATTTGGACTTATATTTTTTGTTGGCTCATAAATTTTATTTAATGATATTTTTTTATTTTGTTCATTCATTATTATTTCTTTTCTTAAATTATTTACTTTTTGAATTGTTAAAAATTTTTTAATCTTCTTTTTTGTATTTTGAATTTCTTTATTATTAATATCACAATTTTTGGTTAAGTCAAATTCTCTTTTAAAATTGTTTAAATCAATAGATTTTCTTTTTTCTTTTATTTTTAAATATTCAGCTTCTGAATTTGGTTTTTTAATTTTTTTTTTATTTTGTTTTATTTTTTCTACTTTCTGAATTTCTTCATAATTTTCATAATCTTCTAATAATTTCTGAGATTGTCTAACTAAATTTAATAATAATTTAGAAGTATTATATCCATTAATATCTATATTTCTCATTGTTAAATTTTTTGAAAAAGAAAAATTTGCATTCATTAATTTTTTAATTTTTGTCATTGCAAAAAGTAATTCATTCATTTTTCTGCTATTTATAGAAGAAAAATAATTAAATTTAGATAAAGCTTTTTTAGGAATATCAGCATTTCTTTCAAAATCTTTTATTTTATTGTTATTTTTCTCATTATATTTCATATAAATTTAATTTTTTTAAAATATAATGAGTAATAAATTTATTTTTAATGAAAAATTATTTGGAACTTAATGACCAAATTAAAGAAGGACTTTCTTATTTTAATTCTTATAATTCAATTACTTTTTCTAATAATAACAAAATATTTTCTGATTCTGGTTTTAAAATATCAAATAATTCATTATTAACTCCAGATATTAATGAATTAAATCAAGGAATTGATTTTTATAAAAAAGTTAGAAATGAAGTAAATCCTCTTCTTTATAATTATAAACTTAATTTGAATTCTATTGTTGAAACTAAAATTGAAAAATTAGAAGATGAATTTTCAAATATTAATAAAGTATTTGAACTTATTAATACTAAAATTAATGAATTAGAAAATAAAATTTTAAAAATTGAATATAACTTGAATGAAAGTGAAAAAAGTAATTTGGAAAAAATAAATAATCTTCAAAATACTATTTCTGATTTAATTACAAAAAATATAAAACAATTCAAAGAAGAAATGGATCTTAAATTTCAAGAAATTAATTTAACAATGGAAAAAAAAGAAAAACAAAATAAAGATTTTATTGAAAAAAAAGAATTGCAAAATAAAGAATATTATGAAAAAAAAGAATTGCAAAATAAAGAATATTATGAAAAAAAAGAAATACAAAATAAAGAATATTATGATAAAAAAGATATACAAAATAAAGAATATATTGACAATAATTTAACGAATTTTAAAAATAATTTAAATGAATTTGAAAATAAATTATCTGAAATTAAAAAATTGAAATTATTAGAAAATAAATTAATTGAAATAAATGAAGCAATTCAAAACATGGAACAAAATTTTGAATTATTTATTAAAAATATTAATGATTTAGAAAATAATTTTAATAATAATTATTTATCTAAAATTGAATTTTTTGAATATTATAATAAACAAAATAATAATTTAACAGAATTTCAAAGAGAGTATTTATCAAGAAATACTTTTAATTCAATGAAATCAATAAAAGAAAATGATAATAATAATAATCAAAACAATAATATTAATATTAAATATATTTCTTTAGAATTAAAAAACAAAATATATATAATAGAAGAAATGATAGAAGAACATCAAAAATTAATTTTAACATATAACGAAAAATTTAAATTCCAAGAAAAAGAAATTAAAAATATAAAAAACTTCCTTTCTCAAAAATAAAAGACAAAAAATAATTTAACAAATGAATTTTTTTTAAAATATATAAAAAAATATAATTAATTAAAAAATAAAATATAAATTAAATAAATAATTAAAAATAATTTGTATCATTTAAAAGAAGATGGTCAATATGCCAAAAACAAAAAGAACTTTTTGCAAATTTGTTTGCAAAAAACATACAACTCATAAAGTAACTCAATATAAAAAAGGAAAAGAATCAACAAAAGCTCAAGGAAAAAGAAGATATGATACAAAACAAAAAGGTTTTGGAGGGCAAAAAAAACCAATTTTTAGAAAGAAAGCAAAAACTACAAAAAAAATTGTTCTTAGATTAGAATGTTCTGTTTGTAAAAGAAAAAGTTTATATAGAATTAAAAGATGTAAAACTTTTGTTCTTGGTGGAACTGGAAAAGTCAAATCTCAATATTAAAAGTAATTTAAAATAAATTGAATTATATAATCAATTTTAAAAATAATCATATTCATTATCCAAAAAAACTTATTTAAAAAAAATATAAAATAAAATAGAACATAAGTACATTATAAAACAATTATTATTTTTTTTATTATTTCCATATTTAAATAAGTTCAAAAAAAAAATAAAATATAAAAATATAAATATAAATAAACTAAAAAAAAACCACGTTCCTGAAAAAAAAAAATTTGAAAAAAAAAAAATTAAATAAAAAAAATAAAAAACAAAATAAATTTATTTAAAAAAATGAAAGTGAATCTTAAAAAAAGATTGGTAGCTCGAACAGGAAAAGTAAAATGTGTAGATTTTCATCCAACATTTAGTTGGATATTACTTGGATTATACAATGGAAGTATATCAATATATGATTACAACAGTCAATCATCAGTTCAATACTTAGAAGTATCTCTTCTTCCAATAAGAGCAGCAAAATTTATGCCAGAAAAGAATTATATAATTTCAGGTTCAGATGACAAAAAAATAAGAGTATATAATTATAATACAATGGAAAAAATAAAAGAATATGAAGCTCATACAGATTTTATAAGAAGTATAGCAGTACATTATAAATTACCATTATTTATATCATCATCAGATGATGGAACAATCAATTTATATGATGTAGAAAAAGATTTTAAATTAATAAGAGAATATAATGAACATAAAGATTTTGTAATGAAATTAGCAGTAAATCCAAAAGATTATGGAATGTTTGCTTCAGCATCATCAGATAAAAAAATAAAAATATGGTCATTTATGACAAATAATTCTCAAATGACTTTAGAAGGTCATCTTAAAGGAGTAAATACAGTATCATTTTGTTCTTTAAATGATAAACCTTATTTAGCTTCTGGAGGAGATGATTTTATAATAAAAGTTTGGGATTATACAAATAAACATTGCATATTTACTTTTGAAGGTCATGAAGCTCCAATAACTTCTGTTTGTTTTCATCCTGAAATGCCTATTTTAATTACAGCTTCTGAAGATCAAACTTGTAAATTTTATAATATAAATACTTCAAAATTAGAAGATTCTAAAATATTTGGATATGATATTATTTGGGATATTGCTTATTATAAAGAAAATAATATTATTGGTTTTGGTTGTGATGAAGCTACTATTGTTGTTCAAATGGGAAATGATGAACCTTTAGTAACTTTTAATCATATTCAAAGTAAAATTATTTATTCACAACAAAATAATATTTTTTCAATAAATTTAAAACAAGTTTCTCATGAAAGTAAAGATGGTGAAATTATTAATATTCCACCTAAACAATTAGGTTCTTCTGAAGTTTTTCCTAATAAATTACAATATTCTCCAAATGGAAGATATTTTTCAATTTTAAGTGATAAAGAATTTATTATTTCTACAAGTGGAGTTTATAGAAGTTCTTGTGTTGGAAATTGTTATGATTTATCTTGGAATGAAAATGATTCTTTTGTTACAAAAGAAGGAAGTACTGTTAAAATATATCAAGATTTAAAAGAAATAAAAAATTTTAAACCTGGTTTTGCTTTTGAAAATGTTTTTGGAGGTCCTCTTTTTTCTATAAAAACTGAAGATGCAATTTATATGTATGATATTGAAAATACTATTTTAATAAGAAAAATTGAAGTTGTTCCTAATAAAATTATTTGGAATGAAAAAAAATCTTCTGTTGCTTTATTATGTGAAGATGCAACTTATATTTTAGAAGTAAATTATAGTAAAATTGAAGAATATATTGAAAAAGTTTCTGAAGATGGAGGAAGTGATGAAAATGGTTGTGAAGATGCTTTTGGAGAATCTTATGATATTGATGAAAAAATTATTAATGGTTTTTATATTGAAGATGTTTTTGTTTATCAAACTGCAAAAAATAAAATTAATTATTCTATTAATGAAAAAATTTTTAATATTACTACTTTATCTTCTAATTATTTTATTTTAGGTTATTTAGAAGCAACTAATAAAATTTATTTAATGAATAAATCTTTTCAATTAATTTCTTATACTTTACCTTATTCTTTTATTATGTATCAAATTGCTATTTTATCTAAAAAATTTGATAAAGCTCAAAATTTATTTTCTAAAATACCAGAATCTTTTCATGAAAGAGTAATTTCATTTTTACAAAAATTTAATCATAATGATATATGTTATAAAATAACTAAAAATCCAAATCAAAAATTTTCTTTGGCTTTAAAATTAAAATTATTAGAGGATGCTTATAAAATTGCAAATGAAAGTCAAAATTCAGAAAAATTAAAAATGGTAGCAGATTTAGCTTTTGAATTAGGAGAATTTAATTATGCTGAAAAAGCAATGAAAGAAGCAAAAGATTATTCTGGATTATTATTATATTATTCTTCAATTCAAAATAGAGATAAATTAAAAGAATTAGCTGAAGAAAGTAAAAAAGTTGGTTTATTTAATGTTGCTTTTAGTACTTTTTTCCAATTAAATGATATTGAAAATTGTTATAATTTATTAATTGAAAGTAAAAGATTTCCTGAAGCTGCAATTTTTTGTAGAACTTATTGTCCAAGTAAATTGAATGATATTATTGATTTATGGAATAATGAAATTAATGAATTAGATAAAAATTCTAGAATGACTATTAAAATTGTAAATCCAGTTACTGAAGAAAATAAAGAAAATTTAGAAAATTGTGAAAAAAAAAATGAAGAATTATATAAAAATGTAAGTGAAGCTCCAATGAGTGATTTAAATAAATATTTAGAAATGTATAATGAACCAAATAATTAATTACAAAAAATAATATAAAAAATATATAAAATAATAAAAAGAAAAAAAAAAGAGAAGGACTTTCATATAATTTAGTAAAATAAAAAAAAATATTAAAATAAATAAAATATTTTAAAATTATTTTTATTTTAATTTTTAAATGGAAGACATAATGGATGAATTAGAATCATTTCAATGTGAAACAGATGGTTCAATAACAGAGATAAAATCAGATTTTTATGGGAAAAAATTAGCAATAGGAACAACAACAGGAAAAATAATAATATATGAAAATTTCAAAGGAAAACTTGAAAAAAAATCAGAAATCCAAGCTCATACTGGAATAGTATATAAAATAGAATTTACAAATCCAAAATTAGGTCCTTATATAATAAGTTGTGGATATGATAAAAAAATAAATATAATTCAAGAAGAATTTAATGGTCAATTAAATATAATTTATGAATTTAATGAACATAATAATTCAGTAACTTCATTATCAATAAGTTTTGATATTAATCAATTAATTTTTATAAGTGGATGTCTTGATGGAAATATAACAATCCATAAATTTAATAATAATATAAATGATTTTGAAAATGAAACTTTATTTGCACATGATTTTGGAGTAAATTCAATAAGTTTTTTTAAAAATTCAAAAAATAATGAATTTGTAACATGTGGAAATGATAATTTAATAAAAATATGGAAATATAATAATGAAAATAAAAAATTTGAAAATTATGATATAATAAAAGATATAGAATGTATTTCTAATGATGTTTGTTGTAGAGATTCTTCTCATTTTGCTTCTTGTAGTGAAGATGGAAGTGTTTATTATTGGAAAAAAGAAGAAGAAAAATGGATTTATAAAGAAATTGTTAGTAATCCTACTCCTGTTGTTAAAGTTGCTTTCAATGAAGAAGGAAGTGCTTTAAGTCTTATTGGAACTGATGGTGTTCATCAAGTTTATTCTGAAGAAGCTTTTTAAAAAAATATATTATATTTATGTTATTTAAAAAAATAGGAAAAAAAAAGATTTTTTGTTTTTATTTGTTTTTAAAAAAATAATTTTTTGAATTTTATTTGAACATTTGTTTTTTTTTTTTGATTAATTATTATTTTTATTTTATTTGAATTAAAAAGAATTTTATTTTTTTTAATTTTTAATTTTTTATTATTTTTATTATTTTATTTATTTATTTATTTATTTTAAATAATTTTAAATATTTTTTTATATTAAAAAAAATGGATTTCAATTTTTAGTTTTAATTATTTAACATTTTAATTAAAAAAATAATAATTTAGCGCGTTAATTTATTAAATATAATAAATTAATTAATTATATAATCTCAAATTAAAAAAATTATTTCAAATAAAACAATTGAATGTCCCAAACTGAAATAATGAACCCCACTAATTCAGAAAATATTCCAATGAATAATAATGATAATAATGAAATAAATTTAGACACTTCTCAAAGTAAAAATATTATTAAAAATGGTCAATTTATGTTAACTCCTCTTGAATCATTATTAATAAATAAAAAAATGCCATTTGGTTTTAAATTAGACACAGAAGAAAATATTTTAAAATCTATGGAAAATGCAAAAATAAAAAAAAAGACAATAATATCAGAAAGTACTCATAAATCAAGACCAAAGAAAATTTCAGAATTTGGAAATTATAATAATGAATATAATGAACAAGATAAAAAATATTTTAGAGAAAGAAAACAAATAAATAAAGTAGATTATAGACAATTAGGAGGAAAAATGCCAGTAATAAAAAAATGTGAAAAATGTTTTGATTTATTAAAATCAAATCCGTGTTTTCAATTTTTTTATAATTCACAAGCAATAGGAGTTCCTTGTTTAAGTGAAATAGAAAAAAATATAAAAAATAATAAATATAAAAGTTGTTATGAATTTTTTATGGATTTAAGAAAAATATGGAATTATTATTACCAAAATTATTATTCTGATCCTGATGTTTATCAAAAAACTTCTAAAATGTCTGAATTATCAGAAGAATTATTTAAAAATATTGATAATATAGGAGAAGAAAAAAAACCTGAAATAAATCAATTAAAAGAAAAATTAAATAGTATTGAAAAAGGATTAAATGATATAAAATCAAAAGGAGGTAATTTTTCTCAAAAAAAAATAAATAATATTGATAAAGCAATGACAATAGAAGAAAAAAATTCTTTAGGAAATGCAATAAGAAATTTAAATAAAGAACAATTAAAAGGTATTATTAGATTATTAAGTGATTCTAAATTAAATCAAAGTCAAAGTGGTCAAAATAAATATTTTGAATTTGATATTGATAAATTACCAAATAGAAAATTAAGAGAATTAGAAAAATATGTTAAAGATTGTGAAAAAGATTCTAATAAATATAGAGAAAATAATCAAGAACAAAATGCCCAAATTCAAAGATTAAAAGATGGTTTGAGAAATAATATAAATGAAAAAAATACAAATAATGTTAATGAAGGTAAACAAAATTCTTTTAATCAACCTTCAAATATTAATAATCAAAATTCAGAAATGGAAAAACAAAAAATAATGAAAAAAAAAAAAAATGATTCAGAGTCTTCTTCAAGTTCTGAGTCCGAAAGTGATAGTATTTCTAGTATAGAAAACAATTAGAAAAAAAATCTTTAATTAGTTTAAGTAATTATCATAATATATTTTTATTTATTTTTTTCAAGGGCATTCATTTCTCTTTTTATTAAAATAATAAATAATATTATATTAATAAATATATAATAATTTGTAATAAACTTTTCTATAAATATATTGAAAAAAAAATTATTTTTTTGAAATCAAAAATTTAAATTATGGATGATAATAATAATAATAATAATATACAAGAAAATTCAAATGATGATTTAAATAATTCAGAAATAGAAAATGATTTATTTACAAATATTTCAGAATTAGATGATAATATAAAAAACATAGAAATCCCAAAAAGAATTTTAGATTTAAAAGAAAAAGAAAATATATATTCTCAGAAAATAATAAGTAAGACTAAATTAAATAAAGAAATAAAAATAGATGAATTTTTCAAAAAAAATAGACATTATTTTATAATGACAGAAGGGGGAAAACCAATATATTCAAGATATGGAGATCCAATAGATAATTCTGCTATCTTTGCAACTTTAAGTGCTATAATTACTAAATATACAATATTTAATGATACTGAAGATAAAAAAGAAGAATTAAATGTAATTTCAAGTTCTAAAAATTTAATTTTATTTGTTAAAAAAAATTCTTTAATTTTTATTGCTTTAACTAAAAAAAATGATAGAATTTCTTTATTACAAAGTCAATTAGAGTTTCTTTATCTTCAATTAATGTCTATTTTAACTGAAAATTTTTTTTCAAAATTAGAAGATAATCCTTCAAAATATTTATCTTCAATAACTGGAACAGAAATATTATTTGAAAATTTAATACAATATACTTCTCATTCTTTTGTATCATTATTTAATTCATATCAAATTTTAAAATGTGATTTTAGAGAAAAATTCAATAAAATATGCGAAGAAAATCTAGGAAAAGCTCGTTTAATGTTAATATTAAATTCAAATGAAATTATTAGTTTATCTCATCATCCTGATATTAAAATAACTTCAAGTGATATTATATTATTACAAAATTTAATTTTTTCTTCAGAAAGTTTAAGATTAACTGAATCTTGGGTACCAATTTGTTTACCTGGAATTTCAAAAGAAGGTTATTTACACTTATATTGTAAATTTGATTCTTTTGGAATTGGAATTTGTTTTTTAACTGAAAATATTGAACCAAAATATTTTATGTTATTTATTAAACAATATAGAAAAGTTTATAGTTTATTAATTAAAGAACATTTAATTGAAAAAATTATTGAAATTATCCCGAAAAAAATATTGGAAGATTATAATGAATTTAATGATGAAGAATTAATAAATGGTTTAGTTGAGAAAATTGTTTCAGTTAATAATAAAGATAGATTTAGTCATAGAATATCTAATAAAGCAAATGATTTATTTCCTAGAAAATCTTTTTTAAATAATAATAAAAATTCTCCAGTTACCAGACAAAGTATTATTACTAATTTCAGTAAAAATCCAATTTTTACAAAAATTAATATATTTGAAGAAGTAATTTGTGGTATTTGTAAAAATAAACAATATGAACAATTTTTTGTAATTAATTTTAATCATGATTTTAGAAATATAAATAAAGCTGAAAAAAATTTATTAAGAGAATATAATAAATTATATGATAAAATGTTTTTATATAATGTTAATAAGGAAAATTTCTTTTTCATTGAAAAAGGAGAATTTTATGTAAATGCTATTCAACAAAATGAAAATTATATTTTAATTTGTTCTTTTAATTTCTTTTTAAATTTTGATGAAGTAGCTCTTAAAATGAAAGAAATATTAAAACAAGTAAAAAAAGAAGAAAATAAATATTTTATTATTTATAAATAATTTTATATTTAATTAAAAAATATTAATAAATGAAACAATATTAATATAAGATTTTTAAAATGTTCTTTCAAAAGTTTAAAATAACAATTCATGTTCTTTACAATATAAAAATTTATTCTTTTTCAAAAATAAAAAATTCAAAAACTCTGTAAAATATTTTTCTTTTTTTAATTATATCTATATAAAAATATATAATTAAAACACTAAATCTATGAAAGTATATACATTATAATACTAATATTTAAATTTTTATACTTTATTCAAAGAAATTTTCGGCATTACAGAACGTCTTTTATAATCTATACTTAAAAAAAGATTTGGTCGTTTATATTTAACATCATAACAATTTTTTTCTTCATTAAAGTAATTATAATCAAAACAATCAGTTTCTATTATAGTTTTCCTTTTTTTTATATCAAAGAAATTATATTCTAAAAGCTGAATTTTAAATAGACTCTTATAATAATATATAATATCTGTTAAAAACGTAATTGATTTATATTTTCTATAAATTTCTTTTGCTTTTTGAAAACCTCTTTTTTTACAATAAATACTAAACCATAATCTATATTCCTTTCTTTTAGATTTATGAACTTTATTCAAAAAAAAATTTTTTGAATCCAAAGCCACTAAATTTGTCTTTTTATCTGAATAATGTTTTTTATAAACAAAATTAATTTTCCCAGAAAGCAGTTTAAATTTCGGATAATTAATATATAATTGTGTATTATTTCTTAATTTAATTTTAGAATTATTAGCATTAAAATTATTATTAGTATTTTCATTAGATTTACTAGCATTAAAAGTAGAATTAAGAGGAATAGTAGTGCCATATTTTTTTTGAGAATTAAGTTCTTCATCATTAAATCTAAAGAATTGAATTAAATATTTTTGGAATAATAAAGTATTAAAATAAGAGACAGAAACTTTAGAAATAACTAAAATGATTTTCATAAATCCTCCAATATTTCCTATTGCTTCAGCGGCTTTAGTATAACTTCTTTCATAAACTTCTAATTTTGTACTTAATCTAAATTTAACAGAATAAAAAGTTGGTTCTTCTCTATAATCTATTGTACTTTCATATTTATCTAAAGCAAGAGCTTCAACAGTTTTTTTATCTTCAAATATATATCCTATATCAGTTACTACTTTAAGTTTTTTTAAATAAACCCATAAATCTTGATATTGTTTTATTGTAAATGCTGTAAAAAAATTTTTTCCATATTGTGATATTGGATTTGAATAATCTTTATTACTTACAGATGAATCTGTTATAAAAGCACCAAAATATCCTCCTTGTAATATTTTATTTATATCTTCATCTGATTTACATGAATTATTATTATTTGTTGAATTTATACATCTACTAAAAGAAAATATTAAATATCTCCAATTTGATTCTCCAAATTCTCCTTTTAAAATAATATTTGATTCATTTAAACAATATAAATTATTCATTCCTACTCCTTCAAAATATTCTGGTATAATTGAAATATTTAATAAACTACATCTTGCTATATTTAAATTAGTAACTTCAGTATTTGGTATTCCATCTCTATTTCTTGTTGTATCATGAATAGAAGCATTTAATCTATAAATTGATTCATCAATAAAATTTGTATAATTTATATCTTGAAGACCAAGAGCAATTACAAATGAACTTAATGAAATATTTTCTATTTTTCTTTCATTATTATTATATATTGTTGTTATTATTTTTAAATTTGAACGAAAAAGTACATCTTTTGTTCCTATTATAATAATTGTTAATATTAGTAAATATACTACACAAGTAAATATTGATCCTATGTATGTTTTATATTTTTTTTTCCCGTTAATATTAAAATGAGGTGCTTTACCAAAAATATCTAATTTTAAGAAAAAGCTTAAAAATAAGTTCATTTTTATTTCAAAAATTCTTTATTATTTTTATTTTGATATAATATATTAATTTAAGATTAAGGGATTATTTTGTATTTTTAATGAATTTATTTTTTTAATTAATAAATATTTATTAAGGACTATAATAAAAATTTAAGATTCAGTTAAATTTTTTAATTTTCCACTTGTTTCTAATAATAAATTATTCTGAAATATAATTAATGAATTTTGTTTTTTTTGCAAATATGGAATATCATCTTTAATAATATTCTTTATTTGTTCATTTAATTTGAGTAATTTTTTTTTTTTGTGATTTTGGAAAATAATAACATTATTATTTTCATCATTATTGTTAATTCTATTATTACTTATATTTTGTTCAGAGAAAATATTTTTTATTTCAATTTGAAAAGGAGAATTTGTATTATCATTAATTTCTTGCATTGGATCTAAGTCTAAACTATATTCTTTTTCAGGGATAATTATTTTTTGATAATTGATTTTTTTTCCTTTTAAACTTGTTAATAAATCAAATTTACAAATTGGACAAGTTGAATTATTTGATTCAATTATATATTTTCTTAAACATTTAAAATGAAATAAATGTTTACAAGGAGTTTTACATAATTTTTTTATTGGACTAAAATCGTCTAAACAAATTGGACATTGAATTCCATTTTTTTCACAATCATCTGGGATTGTATTTAATGGAAGTATAATTTTTTGAAAAAGAAATATTTTTTGCTTTTTTATCTTATTTTTTTCTTCATTTTTTTTTTTATTAATGTAATTTACATGAATGATTAAAATTACAAAAAATATTATAATTATACAGAGAAGTATTATTATTATTATAAGTAAAATAAAAGTTGATTTTTTTAACCCAAAAGTAGAAGCTTTGACTTGATTAATAAATAGATATATTAAAATTAATCTATATAGAAATGGATTTATCATTTAAACTTAAAATTTATTTTATTTAAGTAAATAAAATTTTAAAAATTTTTTAAATAATAAAATTTATATTTTAGTCTTTTGTTAAATATTCATATTGATTGTCAAGTTCATTAGCTCTTATTTTTCTTTGTTTTTTATTTAATAAATAATAAATATAAAATCCCATAAAAACAACGGTAATTAATAAAATTAAAAATAAAATAAACCATAAATTCCAGGAAAAACCTGATTTGTTAATATAGAAACCAATAAATTTTTTATCCATATCAAAAACAAAATCATATTTTTTAAAGAATGGTAAACCTAATTTCCAATCAACAGCAAGATTAACTGGGAAAAGAATAAGGAAATAATTCATATCTCCTAATTTATAAAATAAATCCTTAAAATTTATTTCAAAAGTATAATTAAAAGTTTTATGATAAAAACTTAATTTTCCTAAATTTTCAATATTTAAAGAGTTTTTACAATAAAAATAATAGTATTTCAAAAATTCAACATTATCTTCGTATAAACCTTCAAAACAAATATTTTGAAAAACATAATTTTTAAAAAAAGTTTCATTCATATAATCTTTAAATTCAGAAGTTGAAATAATAACTCCTAATTCAGGATATAACCAAAAATTTTTATATCTATTAAAAGAAACATTATTGTATTTTATTTCTTCAAATTGTAAAATCCATTCTGGATTCCCTCCAAAATAAATAGTATTTTCTTTCTTTAAATTTTTTTCTGAATATTTTTTGTTATATTCATGAGGTAAATTCCCTATTATTAATTCTAAATTATCATCTTTATCAAATTTTAAGGAAAAAGAATAAGAATTAATTACATTTAATTTTTTTAAATTATTTATTAAATTCATTCCTTTTAAATTTTCAAAATTTTCATAATGAATTTTTAATCCTATACATCCTCCTTCATAAATATTTCTATATTGACTTAATTCTGTTCCTAAAAGAAAAGTTAAATTTTTAATTTTATTATTATTATCAAATTCAAAATTTTCAGTTGATAAATTACCTTTAGTTATTTCTATTTCAGATTGATAAATATTAATATACTTTATACTTTTAAAGGAATTAGATAATTTTTCATTAAATACTTGACTTTTGTTAAAATTTGCTTGATTACTTATTATAAAAAATAAATTATTTTGTAATTTTACTGTTATTGGGATTTCTTGTTGTGGATTTCCAACTTTTATATTTGTATATAAATCATTGATTAACATATTTTTTATAATGTTATCTTTATTTAAATCAGCTGGTAATTTTCTTTTAAAAACTAATTGAATTTTCGAGGTTATAAAGGATTGTTGATATATAAATATAAAATATAAAAAATTTAGCATTTTATTGATAGTGAAAAAGTTTATATTTTTTAACTTATATATTTATTAATAAATTTTTATAATTATTTTATAATAAATAAATATTTTTTTAATTAAAAATTATATGAGGGCATTCACTTATAATAATATTTCTTTCATCTTTTAAAATATTATTTAAAAGCATTTTAACTTGAATTATATTATTATTTTTTCCTATATACACACCAATTTTCCTCATACCATCAATAGTAATTCTATTAAAAACTAAATTAAGACTTATTAAACTTTTATTAACTCTAATAATTTTACTGAAATCTTCAGCAGTTTTATCACTTAAACCAATATTTTTAATTTCTAAAATAGATAAAGTTTTATTAAATTTTAAATAATTCTTTAAATTTTTGAAAGCATTTTCATTATTTTTATTATCACCACAAGATAAATGTCTTAAGCCTTTATTTACTCTTAAAGCAGAAATTATTATATCAATTCCTTTATTTGTTATATAATTTCCTGAAAAAGAAAAAAATTTTAAACTATTATTTTTTCTTAACATTTCATTTATTGTTTCAACACAATAATCTGTTAATTCACAATAATTTACCATTAAATATTCCAAAGTTTGATTATTATTTATTAAAGATTTACATATTTCATTCATTCCGATTGGTCCAATTTTATTTGAAGCCAGATTTAAATGTTTTAAAGTATTATTATTTAATAAAAATTCTGAAATTATTTGGGCACCAATTTTACCAAATTTATTTGATTGAATTTTAAGAAGTTTTATTCTTGAATTTAATTCAAGTAAACTATTAAATAATATTTTAATATCATCATCAGTAATTTGATTTTCAGTAAGAATTAATTGAGATAAATTAGGAAGTGAAAATAAACAATTCATTAAACTAATATTTATTTTATTATGAGCTAAATCTAATATTTTAATATTTGGATTAATTGGATGAAATTTAAAAACAAATTTTTGATTTTCAATGAAAAATCTAATAGATTTCATAATTCTATTATTATTACCTCCATTTATAATTCTCATAATAGCATCTTTAGTCATTTTATTTGCATAAAATTTAACTTCTCTACACCAATCAAATAAAGAAAAAGTATTATCATCAATATCAGTACATAAATTAGAGCAAAAATTTAATTTTAAAAAATTTTTATTTTCTTTTAAAGAAGTAGATAAAGCTCTTAAACCAAGATTAGAAATTTTATTATTTTCAATATTTAATTCCATTAAAGTTTGATTATTTTTTAATCCTTCTGAAATATAATTTGCACCTTCATCTAATATTTGATTTGAATTAATCATTAATCTTTGTAAACCAATTGCTTCACTTAATCCTTTTCCTAAATATAATGAACCTTCTGGAACTATAAAATTATGACCTAAATATAATTTTCTTAAACTTGCTTTTGGTAAAATTTTTTCTGATAAAATTTTAATTCCTTTTGTTTTTATTCTATTTTGATCAAAATTTAATTCTTGAATTGTTATATTATTAAATAATGCTTTTGATAATATTTCTATATCTTCATCATTTATATAACATTGACTCATTGAAATTTTCTTTATATATTTATTTTTTGCTATTCCTTCTGAAATTGTTTCTAATCCATTTCCTGATAAAGTACAATTATTTGTGAAAAAAATTGATTGTATATTTTGATTATTTAATAATATTTTATTTAAATAAAAATAATTTGGAAGGTAAATATCAAAAGGATAAAAGTCTATTATTTTTATATTATTTAAATTTTCACAATTAATAAAAAATTCTTTTTGTTCATCTGAATTAATTTTACCTGAAATAGCAAATATTTGATTTGTATAATGAGTTTTTAAAAAACGAGAATATTCGACTAAACCATTATTTGATAAAATATTTGTAGAAAAATCTAATTTTGTAAATTTATCATAAGGAGTGTCTTTTAATATATTACAAAATTCTATTATTCCTTTATTTGTTATGTAATTATTTTTAAATGATATTTTTTTTATTGATTTATTTACATATAAACTTTTTGCTAACGCTATTATTCCTTTATCTACTATTTTATTTCCAGATAAATCCAATTTTTCTATTGAGTTATTTTTCATTATTCCATTTGATAAAATTTCAGCTGATTTATCTCCAATATAATTTTGTGATAAATTTATCTTTTTTAAAGTACAATTGTCTTTTGAAATTAAATCAGAAATTATTTTAATTCCATGGTCTGAAATTGAATTATATTCTAAATTTAAAAATGAAATTGGAATTGAATTTAAAGTTGATATTCCACAACAAGAAAGATCTAATCTTTCCATATAAGATATATCAAAATCAAATTTATTTCCTTTTATCATTCTCCCATTTATATATAATTCAATAATGTGTTTATGATTGTTTAAATAATTTTTTAATAAATTTATTGTTTCTTCATCTCCAAAACGGCAATTATAAAATTGAATTTCATGAATTTGTGAATCATTATTTTTATCTAAACCTTCAATTACTCTTTTTATAATTTCTTTTTCATATAATTTATCATGATATTTAATTTGAATTTTAAGGGAATTTGTTTTAAAATTTATTTTTGTTAGAAAATTAATAAATATGTCTAATAATTCAGGATTTAAATATTTAATATAAAAGGAAAGAAGAATAAATTGTTGTTTTAAAGATATTTTTCTTAATAATTTATTTAAATATGCTGAATTTTTTAAAGTATTTGAAAATCTTAATGATAATTGAGTTAATTGTGGTGTTTCTACTATAAATTGAGATAATTGCTTTATTAAATCATCATCAATATCAAATGATGTGAAGTCTAAAGAAAAATTATTTGGAATATATGTTTCATTATTATTTAGATGTCCTTTAAAAAATTTTTGAACATATATTAAATTTTGGTAACTTTTTTCAGAATCTTTTATAGATTTTACCTTTTTTAAAGAATTTAATAAACTTTGCATTTATTAATTATTAAAAAAATATTAATTTAAAAATAATTTTTATTTTTCATTTTCTATATATAATTTTAATTTTTTATATATGAATATACTAAAAAACTTAAAACAATTATAATAAATTAAAATATTTATTTTAATTATTTTATAAAAGAATTGATAATTTTTTTTAATAATCAATTTTTGAAAAAAAAATAAATAATATAAACATTAATATTTATAACTAACTGTATTAAATATTATTCAAAAAAGAAAAAAAATAAAAAAACTACAATAAAAAATAATTAAATAAATTTAAATTTAGCCTTCAAAAACAAATGATCTGAAGGAAATTCATAATTAGGTAAACCACATTTTTCATCAATATCAACAATAGCTTTTGATTCATCTCCAAAGAGAATTTCTCCTTTATAAAAAATATAATCAATATATCTTTTTTTTATTTCTTCTCTAAACATAAACATAGTAAAATCTCCAGGATTAAATTTAAAAACACTTTTCATTCCATATTTTTGAAAATTAGTAATAGATTGATTTTTTGGTTCAGCATTAAAATCTCCAGTAACTATAATATTATTTTTATATAAACCTTTTTCATTAATATAACTTATTATAGTTTGAATTTGAATTAATCTAATATTTTCATTATGAATTTTTGATTTTAAATGAGTAGTTATTAAATAAAAAATATTTTCTGTTTTTAAATCTTTAATTTCAGCAATAATAAAAATTTGATTTGAATATTTATTTTCTTCATCATCTCCTCCAGGAAGAGTTTCTTTATTTACATTAAATAGCATAAATTTTTCTGGATTTACTCCTAAATAAATTCCCATTCTTCCATCTGGTTTTAAATAGAAATTTCCTTTATATTTTATCTTTAATTCATCTAAAATATCATTTTGAAAATCTTCATAATTATCAATTTCTTGTAATGTTATTATATCTGGCTTTTCTATATTTAATATATCTGTTATAAATTTTTTTCTATATTGCCAAGATAAAAATTTTTCATCAGTTTTTGGGAAATTATCTTTATTTGCTATTTTTGTACAAAGAGTATTCCAAGTTAAAATTGAATAACCACTTGCAAAGGGATTACAGAAATATGAACCCATATTAAATTAAAAATTTTTTTATCAAATTTTTTTTTTGAAGAAATAAATTAATTTATTTATATTTTCCTCTTTAATTAAACAATATTACAAACTTAAATTAATTTTCATTTTTTATATTATTATTTATTGATATTATATCTCAATTAATATTAGTTTCAATTAAATTATATGATTGTCAATATTAGTATAAATAGAATTATATTATTATTTATATTAATTTATTTAAATAAAATATTTTTAGGTTTTTTCAAATTTTAAGGATATTATTTGAAGAGTCTTTTACACAAATAACTTTCATTTCTTCTTTTATCAATTCAATCTCAAAAAAATGAAAAACAATCATAAAATAAACTTATTATAAATTTGTTATCTTTCTATTTGTTCCTTTAACTTTAATCAGTAATTTATCTCTTTATTCTTTCAATTTTATAGATTTATTAATAACATTTGAAATATTATTATTGTCTTCTTTTTTACTTAAATCATTTAATAATTATAATTTCTTTAAAAATTCCTCTATGAATTATAAACTTAATAAAAAAAATAAATATCAATAATTTAAGTTAATCTTCCATATTTTAATCTTTTTTTAAATTTATCTAAAAAATTATTGAATTTCTAATTAAATTATAAAAAATTTTTTGAGATGCTGAAGGAGGGACTTGAACCCTCGACCCTTGGCTCATAAGACCAAAGCTCTAACCATACTGAGCTACCCCAGCTTCTTATAATTTTACAATCTATTAATGTTATGAGAATAAAGAAATAATTTTATTTTAGATATTTTTATATAATATAATTTTTTTTAAAATGAGCATATTTTTATGAAAAAAAAATTTGATTAAAATAATAATTTTATTATATATATTGAATTTTTAGTTGAAAGAAAAAATTAAATAATATTTTAATGAAATATTAAATAATATAAATACAGATAATTATTTTAACATTTTAAGACTAATTTTTTTAAATAAATAAAATGTTTATAAAGCTTTGTTATTAAAATAAATTAGAATTTTTTTGAATTATAAAAAGTTAATTTTAATTAAAAAAGAAGAAATTATTACTTATGAAAAATTATTATAATTTAGAATTATTAAATTATAAAAATAGGATAATTAAAAGAATAATGATACTTAAATTAATTTAATTAATAATTGATGAATATTAAAATTTTTATAATTTTAAACCTAGTAATTATTGTATTAATAATAATTTACAATTTAACTTTATATGAAAGGTTTAGAAAAAAAATTATTTTAATGAGTTTTAATAACTGAATATTTTGAATTCAATCAAGACATATTTAATTTTGAATAATAATTGAAAAAATCGAATCTCTTTATAAATTAAAAAATAATTTCAGAATAAAAACATATTAAAACCAATTTTTGATTATAATTTTTGTGTCCTAAAAAATAATATTTAAAAAACTTAAGAAAATCTATATCAAAAAAAAAGGACAAAAATCAATTAAATTATAATATAAAATGAAATGATTTAATTTAATTAAAATAATGGAAACCAAACTGAATAAGACTTTAAAAATTCCAAAGCCATTAATTGGATATATTTTACTAAAATTTCTTCCATTTTCAAAATCTTTAGAAATAATGAAATATTCAAAAAAATTAAGGGAATATTTAAAGATAACATCCCCATATTATTATTTTCCACCATCTTATTTAAATAAAAAAATAGTTTCTCCACATATTTTACTTTCTAAATTTCAAGAAAAATATCCAAAAATTCCAAAATATGAAATAGAAAAAAAAATTTTTGAATATGTAAAAGCAATTTCAAAAAAATTTTATATTGAAGTTGATTTTAATTATGTTTTTGATAGAAAAATATTTTATGAAATTGATAATAATATAATTCTACATATTAAAGAATTAAGTGATTCTCAAAAATATTTTTTAGTTCCAATTATGGCACAAAAAGTTCTCAGAGACAAAATAATTTCAATTAAATTAGATTCAATTGAAAAATCAATATTAAAATATTTATATTTAGAAAATATTATTACTTTAGAAATAAATGATAATTGTAATGAAGATAATGTTGAACAACTTTTAAATATTTTTGAACAGAGATATTTTAATTTAAAAAATTTTGTGATTTTAGTTAAATTAAAAAATCCTAAATTTATTTGTAATTTTTTGAAAAAAACAATAAATTTGGAAACAATTAGTTTAAGAGTTCCTTCTTTTACCAATTTACATGGTATAGATGATCACTTTAATAATTTATCTCATTTAAAAAAAATTGAGATTATTATTGAATTAGAACAAATGAACTCTTTTTTTAATTCCAATTTTCCTTTTGAAAAAATAAAAAAAATGAAAATTTTAAATAATTCAAATATTCAGTTTATTGATTTAAGAACTCCTCAAAAATTAAAAAATTTAAAATATTTGGAAATATTAAATAAAAATCTAGTTCCAAATTTTGATTTTGTCTCTGATATTAAAAAGAATAATAATAATCTCAAATTTGTCTCTTATGAAAGTAATTAATTATAAACATAAACTTTATTTTTTTATTTATATATATATTATTTAATATCTATTATATTAAACAATACATTCAATAATTATTATAAAAAATGGAATTTCTATATTAAAATTATTAATTATTTTTTTGAATATCATTTTTTTATTGGAATTTGTTGCCTTATTTTTTTGTTTATTATTTATTATGTTTTTTGTTATTTTTTTTGAGAATCTTTTGATGAATTAAATAATTGTTATTTTATGGTATATCTTCTATTTAATTATTTCTTTCCTAATTTTTTATTTTTTTAAAATTGATTAATTTTTGTGTAAAATATTTTACATATTAATTTTCTAACTTTTTTCCAACTAAACTTTTATAATAAAATACTCTTTATTATCTAATATATATTCATTGTTAAATGTTTAAAATATCATAAAAGGTATAAACTAAAAGAATTTTTTTAAATAAAAAATAATTGAAAAAATTGAAAAAAAAAAATGAAACTTTTAAAATATCTAAGGTTTAATTAGTAATAAATATACTGATAATGGGGATTGGGGATTGGGGATTGGGGAT
>JAJJKW010000385.1:0-35605 GCA_023805745.1 Isotricha sp. YL-2021b | reverse complement strand
ATCCCCAATCCCCAATCCCCAATCCCCAAAATTAGACATTTAAATTAAATTAAAAGATTTTAGATATTTGAAAATTTTTTAATACTTTTTAAGGATTAATTAATAATAATAAAATTAATAAAAAATCTATTATTTTTATAAATTTGACTAAAAAATATCAAGAAATCAAAAGCAAAATAATAAAATGTATGTATATTAGATTAAATAAAAAAATGTGTTGTATATATATTAGAATAAAAAAATAATTTAAAATAAATAAAAAAATGAAGGTTCAAAAACAAGAAACTTCAAACACAATTCAATTAGGGAATAAATATCTTTTATATAAAAATAAGAAAATAGGAAGTGGTGCATTTGGTGAAGTATTTTTAGGAATAAATAAACATAATCAAACATATGTAGCAATAAAAGTGGAAAAATTAAAAAATAATAAAAATCCACAATTAAAATATGAAACTTCAATATTAAAATATTTACAAGGTTCAGAAGGAATTCCTCTATGTTATTATTCCCAAAAATTAAATGATTATTATTTCTTAATAATGGATTTATTAGGTCCAAATTTAGAAACTATTTTATCACAAATGAATCGACATTTCTCAATTAAAACAATAATTTTTTTAGGAATTCAAATGTTAAATATAATTGAAAATTTACATAAAAGACATGTAATTCATAGAGATATAAAACCTGATAATTTTGTTGTAGGATTAAATAAAAAAAATAAAAATAAATTATATATAATAGATTTTGGTTTAAGTAAAAGATTTAGAAATCCAAAAACAGGAGAACATATTCCTTATAAAGATGGAAAAAATTTAATTGGAACTGCAAGATATTCTTCAATTTATACTCATTTAGGAATTGAACAAAGTAGAAGAGATGATTTAGAATCTATGGTTTATACTTTAATTTATTTATTTAAAGGAAATTTACCTTGGGAAGGTTTAAAAGCAAAAAATAAAAATGAAAAATATCAAAAAATTTTAGAAAGAAAAATTAATGTTCCTAGTGAAAAATTATGTCAAAATTTACCCTCAGAATTTAATCATTTATTATTATATGTTAGAAGTTTACAATTTGAAGAAAAACCTGATTATGAGAATATGAGGGAAAAATTAATTAGTTTATTAGAACATAAATTTGATATTGAAAATATTTTTTACGATTGGAGTGAAAAAAAAAAAAATGAATCATCTAATGAATGTATTAATTTAAGTACTGCAAGCGATAAAAAAAGTGAAGAAGAAAATATTATAAATTTAAAAAAAGTTAGTATTAATCAGACAAATAAAATTAATAAATTTTTTGAGAATTATGAATGATTTTTCTATTTTTTATGATTAGAAATAAGTAATTTTTGTTTGGATGGATGTAAGAAAAATATTATTAATTTTTGTTAAATTTTTCCTTATTTGTTTCATCATAACTTGTCAAAAGAGAGTTTTATCAAATTGTAAAACTATAAATATAATAAATAGGATATAATATTATGTAGAGAATTTTTTATTTTAGAAAATATATTAAATTAGAAAAATTCAAAACATTTTTTAAATTAAAAAATAATTAAAATATAATTTTAATAATTTATATTTTTTTATTTACATTATTTTATTTAACTGAATTTTAAAATATATTTTTTATATAAACTAATAATTACTTTTAATCATACATTTATTTGAAATTTAATCATTCAAAAAAAGGTACAATAATAAAGTAATATATTTATTAAACATCCATTGCTAGTTGAAAAAATTCATTCCATTCACTAGGTTTATCTCTTTGCATATTAATACTTAAAATTTTAATGTTTTTAACAAACATTTTAATTTCTTCAAATGAAATATAATTTTCCATTTCTTTTATTGTATCTTCTTCTTCCTTTTCTTCATTAAATAAAAGTAATTTTTCAAATAAATTATATGCATAATAAGAATCATTACTTTTTTTATAAACCTTTCTAATGATATTTTTAACAGAAATAAAAATTGTATCTTTTTTAACATTAGAAATAAAATTATTAATAATTCCATAATTATGATTATCAATGCTTCTCAAAATTAAAATTGCAGGTATTATAATAATAATTTTAGGATCACTTTCTTCAATTAAAGAACCAATATTTTTTCCTTTATATTTCTCACTAATTAATTCTATAATTTTATTAAAGATCATTAATTGATTGTATTTTATTTCATTACATAAATATATTTTTCCTTTTTCCCAAACTTGTTCAAAATTATATAATTTACTCACTAATTCAGGATTATTTAGTAATTGAGGATCTACTCCTTCAATATTTAAATTATATTTTCTAAATAAACTTCTTAAATCATTTAAAGTTGTTTTAACATTATTTGCTAATTTTCTTAAACCAATTGATTGAACTTCAGTTACAGTTCTTAAAACTTTTTCACTTTGATATAGTATATTTATATCTAAATCATCTCTTCCTTTTCCATTTATATTTGCTATTTTATTTAAATAATTAATTACTTTTACAAACTTTTCCCTCAAATTGTTATATTCTTTATCATTTTCACAATTATTTATTAAATTTTTTCCTTTAATATTTGCCTTATTCTCATAATAAGATAATTCTTTTTCTAATTTAATTCCTTCAAATATAAATCTTCTAGAAATCTTTTCTATGTATATTAATTCCATAATATATTTTTCTTCATATAAAGTCCATTTTTTATCAAATTCACTTAAACAGTTTTTTAAATCATTTATCATATTTTTTAACTGATTATCATCAAAAATTATTTCATCATAAATTAAATTAACGTCATCAGTAATTAGCATAATAAGAGAACAAAAAGAAATAAATAATTGATTTCCTCTTTCAATAACTTCTTTAGAAAAAATATATTTTTCACCATTTACAAATAAATAAGGAGTTCCTTCTTGAGCAGAATCTAAAATTTCTGTTAAATAACCTAAAGAATTATCTTGATATAAAAAAATATATGCTTTTGTAAATTTTTTTCTGTAATCTCTATTAGAAATTTTTATTTTAAAACTTAAGATTAATTTTTCTAATTGATGTAATGTTTCCCTACATATTTCACATCCATCATTACTTTCAAAATCAAATTTACCTTCACTTTTTATCATATTTAATTTATTTGCATTATAATATGTTAATTCTAATAATTTAAATTGAGAACTTTTTTTAAAAGTATCAAATTTATTAAAAGGAAGATTTTCCATACTTTTTCCTCTTTTAAACTTTTGCTCATTTTTATATTCTGAATTAAAATTCATTTTTGCTTTTAAATTTGAAGCATCTTCTAAATTTTTTGTTTTTAAATAATTACAATTGTTATCAATCCCTGATATATTTATATCATCTGAATTTACTGTTGATGTTATATCTATATGTGAATTATCGTTATTTTCATTTTGATTATTTTCTATTTGATTATTATTATTATCATTATTTAAATTTTCAATATTTTCATTTTCAATTGAAAAATTATCTAATGAATCAAAATCAAATGTTGTATTCAAATTACTTTGTAATAATTGGCTCGTTGAATTATTAATTTCATTATTATTATTTTGTTCTTGATTTATAAATGGAAATGTATTATTAAGTAAATTATGATTATTTTCTTCTAAGAAAAAATTGTTATTATTTATAATTATTGTTTGACTTTCATTAAAATTATGATTATAATTATTACTTACTCCATTTGAATTTTGAAGTAGAAAAGATGGTTCCATTTTTTATTTTATATATTTTATATTTAAATATTTTATATGTAATGAAAAGGTGAAATAAAATATTTTTAAAATTGAAAAAAAAGTTTAGATAAAAGAAGAAAAAAAATAGTTTTTTTATTGAACTATTTTTTCAAATGATTCAATAAAAATTTTATTAATTACAAAAAAAGAAATTATTGGATTGGATTATTATCATTTGATTGAAATTTTATTTCACCTTCATAACTGATACTTTGTTTTTGAGAAGCTTCTTTTGAATAAAATTGACTTGGAATAAAAGAACCTATGTTTTCCTTTTGGAAAAAGTTATCATCTGGATTTGAATTAACATTATTTGGAAGACTTAAAGTTATTTCATTATTTTCAGTAGTGTCTATAAAATTATTAATATTATGATTTGGTATTTCATTATTTAGTTTACTTTCTAGTATTTTTATTCTTTCTATTAAAGTATGATTTTCTATTAATAATAAATTATTTTTGTTTTTTAAATTTAATATTTCTTGTTCTTTTTCACTTTTTTCTAATTCTAATTTTTTTTTAAATATATCATTGTTTAATAATGATTTCTCAGTAATAAAAAAAATTGAATTTGACTCTTTCATTAAATTTGAATTATCCCAATAATTTCTTTTCGTTATATATGAATCAATTATTTGTTTCATTTCTGTAATTTTTGAAACTAAATTTTGAATAATATCATTTAATTCATTAATTGTTTTATATGAATTATTTTTATTATTGAGATAATTTCCAGTACCTAAAATATTGAAATTTTCATTTTTCTCTATTTGTAAATTTAAATTGTTTTCATCATCTAAATAACAATTGGATTCATTTTGTACATTTTGTAAATTTGAAACTATAAGTTTAGATGGATTAACTTGTTCTTCATTTTCTTTTATATTATTTTGAAAACTTCCATATTTTAAATATTCTTCTTCATAACTAACAGTATTAACATTAGAACAAGAATTATCATTTCCTTTTTTTCTATAATAAATTAATGAAATTTCAAAAATTTCATCAATTAAATCACTAGATAAACGTATAGATAAAATATTTTTTATTGGTAAATTCATATTATTATATTTATTTTTATCTTGAATATTTATTGAAATTTTTTTGGCTTGATTAACTCCTAATTTCACAAAATTATCACTTAAAGTTAATTTAGATTTATCATTTGAATTTAAATTTAATGAAATTGGAACATTGGAAGTATTATATATTACTATTGATTCTTTAAATAATTTTCCCGGGATAAAATTTTGAATTGTAATACTTCCTGGAATAACAGTAATTAAATTTTGATTTATAAATTGATTCGACATTTAATATTAATTTAAAAGTTAAAATTTGAAAATTTAAATTAAAAAAATCAAAAAAAATATTATTAACATTATTTTTTCTTGAGAAAATAAAATAATAATGAATGGAAATTTATATACCAATTTTTTTTTGGAAAAAAGTTCATCAAAAAAAAATTCAAAAAGAAATAAAACACCAGAAACTAAAATGAGAAAAATAAAAGTAAATTATAAATTTAATGAATCAAGTGGTTTAAAATCAGATAAGCATAGATTACCATTTTCTGTTATTGAAGATGAAAATTTAAATAAAAATACAAATTCATCACTCTTAAAAATAAAAGATATAGTAATTGATAAAAATGAATATATTGAGGCAGGACCATTTGAATATAAATTAGATAAAAATTATAAAATTGCAATTCCTGAAACTAATAAAATTAATACTAAAACCTTAAAACCTTGTCAAAAAGATGGTTTACCAAAAGAAAAAAGTTATTTAATATCAGAAACAAATTATAATATTTTATTAAACTCTTTGAAAGATAGAGATTCAGAAATAAAAAAAATTATAAATGATAAAGAAGATTTAATTAATGAAATATCTAAATTAAATAAAAAAATTTTACAATTAGTATCAGAAAATGAAATTCTAAAAAAAAAAAAAGAAGAAGTTGAAAAAAAAAATTCTGTAATAACAACAGATTACGGTAAATTATATACAGAATTTAAAAAATATCAATATATTTATGATAAATTTCTTAAAATAATAAAATATACATTTGAATTATTTCCAAATGAAATGAGATTAAAAAAGAAAATAAAAGAATTAGAATTACAAGGACTTTTTTCTTCAGAATTTAATGAAAAAGTAGATGAAAATAAAAATTTAGATGATATATTAACTTCAAATGAAAAAGAACTTTTTAAAGAATTGGATGAAAAACAAAAAAAAATAGAAGATGCAGAGAAAAGAATAAATGAATTAAAAAATTCAACAAATTCATCAACTTTAAGAATACTTACAAAAAATAGTAGTAATGATACAAAAAGAATTAGAGAATTAACTATATTAAACGAACAATTACAAAGAGAAAATACTTATTTAAAAATGTCATGTCAAAATTTAAAAAGTGAAAATGGAGATTTATCTAATAAAGCTCAAATTGATATTTATATTCAAGAAAATAGTAATTTACAAAGACAAAACGAGAATTTAGAATTAAAAAATAAAAAATTAGAATTTGATTTAAATAATATAAAAAAAGAATTAAATGAGCAAAAAAATGAAATTTTTAAATTACAAAATGAAATAAATGAAAAAAATGAAATTGTTATTTTAAAAGAAAATACAATTAATGAATTAACTAATCATAAAAATGAATTAGAAAGAAATTTAACTTTTTTAAAGAAAGAAAAAAATCAAATGAATAATATAATTTCAAAAAATGGACAAAAGGATTCAATTAAAAATTATATGAATAATTTAGAAAAAAATAAGGATTTACAAAATGAAAATAATAAAAAAGATAAAGATAAAGATAATGAAATAAAGGATTTATTTACAATAAATAGTGAAGAAAATCTTAACAAAAAAAACCTTCTTATGAAAGATTTATTAATGATATTATTAAATCAATCAAAAATGATTGAAAAAAATTATAGAGAAAAAAAAGAATAAATTTCAAAAAAAGAAATTGTAAAAAATAAAATTATATTTATTTGAAAATAATAAAAATATATTTTTTATAATTTAAACACTATATAAAAAAATATTTCAAAATGTAAAATAACACTTTTAATGTGTCTCTAATTGAATATATAATGTAAGACTTTTAGAGCCATAATTTATAATTTGAGAATCCAATTTTTTAATTTGATTTCCATTATGACCATTTTTCTTAAGAATAAATCTCTCAATTGGAATATTAATAATTTTACTTATTTCTTCTTTCAATTCATCCATTTTTCTTTTTGGATTTATTTCTATTTTATGATTGAATTTATAATCTTTAACAGTAATTTTTTTCTTTTTTAAAAGTTCGTTTTCTGGAATTGGAGTATTGAAAATTACTTTAATTTTTGGAATTTGACTTTCAAATAATTTAGAAAATTTACTATCTTCAATTTTAGTATTTTCTTCAATAAATAATTTAACCATTCCATCATTAAAAAAGTCTTTTCCAGTTGAATCACTTTTATATTCAATTAAAGAATAATTATTTACTGAATAATCCTTCTTTTTAAATATAAGAATTTTTTTCTCATTTTGAATTTTTAAATTTTCTTTTATTATTTTTGATACTTCATCATAATTCATTCTTTTATTTATTTTTATTTTTACAAAATCTTTTTTATTTATTCCATTTTTGTATGAATCATCCCATTTTAAAACATAAATAAATGTATCATCTAAATTAAAATCTTGGAATTTTTCACCTGGATTTTTAATTTGTAAATTGATCACATTATTTTCATTAATAAAGAAATTGGAAATTTTCATGTTATCATATTTTTCAACATCATTTTCAACAAAAAGAACTTTGTAATTATACCTGTCTTTAATTATAATTCTTGAGTCCTTTGAATCAACTTTTAAATTGTTTTTTTCCAATATTTTTTGTTTTAATTCAGTAATAGTTGAACCAGAATTTATTTCAATTGTATCTTTGATTTCATTATAGAGAATTGGAATTTTAATTGTATTTTCTTTTGTATTCATTTAAATTTAATTTTAATTATTTTTTTTTTGGAAGCTTTTATAGGAAAAATAATATAAAATATATTTTAAAAGATATTTTTAAGAATACTAAATTTATGTTTGCATATTTTAAAAGAAAATATGGCTTAAATAATTTCAATTTAAAAGTATTTCTAAAAAAAATATAAGTTTAAAAGAAAAATATCTAGGGAATGATATTTATCAATTATGGTATTAATGAAAAAAATTCAAAAAAGAAAAAAGAATAAAAACAATTGAAAAAATAAAATGTTAATTTTTAGAAATTATATCTTTTAATATATTATAAGATTATTTTAAGTTAAATTTTGGGTTTAATAATTCAAATTTTACTTTTTTTCAATTAAAAGTTTTTCCATTAAATTTTTATCAAAATAATTAATAATAAAAAGTATTACTAATTTAGTTAAATTTAAAAAAATATTAAAAATATATTTATTTTCATTAATTAATTAATAATTAATTAAAAATAATCGTTTTTTCAAGAATTATTTTTAATTATTTCAAAAAAAATCTATTTCATTAAAATTTATTTTTTTAAAAAGTTTATGAACACTATAATTGATGATGAACTGAAAATTTTATTTTAAATTTTAAAAAAAATAATTTATAAAATATTTTTTATTATTTAACCATAATTATAAAAAATGAATAAATATTTCTTTTTTTTCTTATTATTATTATTTAAAAATATTTTTTCAAATTTAATAAAAAATTGTGTAGTTGGAAATACATGTGATGGTCAATTATGTTCTGTTCATGGAAATTGTGTCTTAAATTTATTTAAATTTTATAATGATACTTCATCATTTTTAAATTTACAATCTTTATCAAAAAGATCTGTTTGTCAATGTCATAAAGGTTATTTAACATATTATGCAAATTCATATAAATTATTTGGAAATAGTGGAGATGTTACTACTAATGATGATTATAATTCAAGTTTAATATTATGTTGTTATAAACAAAAAAACCAAATGATTGCTTTTATTTTAGAATTATTATTTGGTTTTGGATTTGGACATATTTATTTAGAAAATTATTATTTTGCTTTTGGAAAAATGATAATTAATATAGTTTTAATAGTGGTAGGTGGATTTACTCTTTTTATCTTTTGTAGTAATGAAGAAGATGAAAAAAGGAAAGAAAAAAATTTTATATATCATCCTTCTATTTTAGTAATAATGGGTATTTTAATAGTATTAATTTCATTACAATTTATAGATTTATGTATAATTGGAACAGGATATCATACAGATGGAAATGGTCAAACTGTGGATTTATGGTAAATAATAATTATATTCATAATAAAAAAATATGATTAATATTAATATATATATATATTTTATAAAAAATAAATAAAAAAACAAAAAAATCCAAAAAAGAAAAAAAATAATAAATCTAAAAAAAATTATTTAAATTATAACTTCTACAAAATTTAATAATCAAAATGAGTGAGGGTTCATCAAATGAACAAAAGCCTCAAAACGATTCTGAGCAACCTGCTCAGCCTCAACCAGAAAATCCTCAGGTAGAACAAACACAAAGTGAGAAAACACAAAATCAAGGAGGAGAACCTGAGGAAACAACACAACAAAAGAAATTGCTTGAAAAAAAGAAGACTCAGAGAGAACAAAAAGAGAAAGTTGAAAATGATAAAGAAGAAGAAGAAGATCTTTCACAAAAACATCATGGTCCAAAAGATAATCTTTTTATAAGAAATCAAAAAATTTCTCAAAATGAATCATTAAATCAAAAGAGATATTTTTGGAATCAACCAAATTTGACAGGAAATAATAGAAAGAATATTCCAAGAATACAAAATCCAAGAATAGCACAAAGAGAAATAAATATGTTTAAAAATGAATATGAAAATAGTAAAGAAAATTCAATTCCTCAACTTCCTCCAAATTATTATATAAAAAGTGAAAATTATACAAAATTAAATTATAATGAATTAGATCCAATAAAAGAAGATGCATATGCTATAATGAATGGAAAATATTCAAGTAAAAGAGAAGGAATAGCATATATAAATCCAAAAGCAAATGAGCCTCATGAATTAATTGATGGACGTCCTCCACGTAAAGTAATGATTGATCGTATGAGAAAGGTTTATGCAACAATTAATATAGAAACACTATTAAAACAAGCTGATATTGATTTTAGTACTGTAAGTCCTTTAGATTCATGGTTACCTTTAGAATTCTTTGAGGATAAAGATTTAGATATTTTCACTGCTGATGAATGGATTCATAAAGCTAATGATCCTGAATTAGGTCAATTATATATTCAAGGTGTTGGTTTATATAGAGATAAAGATGGTGTTGGTACTTGGAAAAGAGTTTTAATTAATAATTATAATAAAGATACTGAGAAATATGAAGGAGTTTGGGATAATGATGCTGATCCAAAAGAAACTTGTGCTCTTAGTAAAATTTATTTATTATTTGATGCTGAAAATCCTTTTCTTTTTTGTAAAAAAGTGAAGTTAGCAAGTGAAGCGAGAGAAAATGCTGAAAGTGTTATTAGATATAATTTATATGTTGATAGAATGCTTAATGAAAATTTACCTGATATTAATGAAGATGTAAGAAAAAGATTACAAAATAATATTAAAAAATTACCTTTCTTAAAAATGGATCAAAAGAATGTTGATGATTTATTAAGAGATTTAAATAATAATTATTTAAGAACAACAAATAAAATTATCTTTGATAAATTTTACTATTCAAATTTATCTAATTTGTTAATCATTGATAATTTAAAATTACCTCCTGAAATTATAAATAATCCTGATATTCATAAAATTGAAGTAAGAGAAAAAGGACTTGAACCAATTCCACCATATAATTATATTACATCATATAAATCATTTACTTTCAAAACTTTATTTTGTAAAAAGGAAATTGTAGATTGTTTACAAAAAATAAAAGAAGAATGTAATAAAATAAAAAATTCAAATACAATTTTTAATTTTGATATAAAAAAACCACTTCGTCTTCAAGAATTTAAATCACGTCAAAAAGCAAGTATAATAAATGTAGGAAAGAAATTAGATGAATGGGTAAAAATAATAAAAGATACATTAGAAAAATCTTTAACTGGTGTTGGAAAAGGTAGTTTTAATTTAAATGTAGCATCAAAAGAAATTTATGAATATTTAAAATTAAAAAAATACATGACAGTAGTAAAATGTTTAATGCAAGATGTTCTTCATTCATTAGTAACTAAATCAATGAGTAATTATGTTAAATTTTTCCAACATTTTATTCCAGAAAAAGTAGAAATAAAAGATGTAAATGATGTAAATAATATATTTAAAGAAGAAATAATAGAAGAAGAAATGAATACAACAAATGATTTAATAAATGTAGAAGAAGTTGAAAGTGGTCCTGCAAAAGAACCAAGTGAAACAATGGGTGATGAAGATGATTTCTTTTATGATATAAATAAATATATGGCATTATTCCAAATAAATATTATTAAAAAAGATGAAAAAAATTTAGAATATACAACAAAAGAAGCTGATTTAATAAAAGATATTATGCAAATATTTGATGATGGTTTAGAAAGAATGCAAAAAATAAGTCAAGTTGAACCTCTTTTACTTCCAAATCTAATTAAAGCTGGTAAAAATGGAATTCCTTTAAAAACAATAACAAGACCAAAAGGAGGAAAACCAGCACCAAAAACAAAAGAAGAAATAAAAGAAGGTTTTGAACTTAATGAAGATGCAATTTGGATTTGTGAACAATATGAAGATTTAGTTGAATCACTTAAAAAAGCATGTGAACCTCTAAAACCTTATTTAGATACTTTTGGTAAATATAAAGAATTAATTGAATTAGATCCTTTCCATAGATTAAAAGAAATTAAAGATGATGAAACTAAAGATGTTGAAGATAGAGTTTGGACTTATCAAAAAATTAAAGAAGATATTATTGAAAATAAGAAAAAAGAAGAAAAAATTTTAAATGAAATTCCAAAAGTTATTCATGTTTCATTCTTTATGATAAATGCAAGAGAATATAGAAATGAATTAGCAAGTAAATTTAATAAATTAGCAGATATGGAAATGGAATATTTGAAAGAGAAAGCAAAAGACTTAAATGGTAACATTCAAACTGGTTATGCTCAAATGGCTCATGAAATTACAAGAGAAGTTATTACAATCAATGATTTAAAGGAAGTTCAAAATTATATTGCAACAATTCCAATAGAATTAAATAAATTAAAAGAAAGAACAGTTCAAGTGGAAGAAATTTATAATATTTTAGATGGATTTAATGTAAAATTAGATTATATTCAATTTGAACAAAGAATGAACTTAATGAGAGGACCAACAGATATAGAAATGATAAAAGAAGAAAAATTAATTCAACTTGAAAAGAAAAAAGAACAATTAGCACAAGAACAAATAGAAAAAGTAAATGAATTAATGGATAATATAAATAACTTAGAAGCAAATATTCATGAATTAGCAAAATATAATGATGAAAGTAAAGCAGAATCAGCAAAAACATTAGCAGTATATATAAAAGGAAAAGTAGAAGAATATAAGAAAGATGGTATAATGTATAATGAAAGAGAAATGCTTTTTGGAAAACCAAGAACAGATTGGTCAAAAATTCAAGAATTAGATGGAATGTTAGCTCCATATTATAATTTATGGGTTGGATTAGATCGTTGGAATTCATCACAAAAAAGATGGTTAGAAGGTGATTTTAGTTTATTAGATGGTAATGAAATTGATAATACTATTACTGAACTTACTAAAAATTTCAATATGGCTCTTTCAAGATTTAAAAGTGAAAATGTTGAAGAAGCTATTTTTAATATTTGTTTCAAATATAAAAAGAAAGTAGATGATTTTAAACCACAAGGAGAATTAGCTGTTGCTTTAACAAGAGGATTAAAAGATCGACATTGGGAAGAAATTAAGAAAAAAACAGGAATTGATTGCACTCCTCGTAAAGGATTTACATTCCAAAATATTTTAGATGAAGGTATGATTAAACATTTAGAAATTTGTGCTGATGTTGGTGAGAAAGCATATAGAGAAGCAAAAATAGAAGAACAATTAATTGCAATAGATAAAAAATGGAAAGATATCTTCTTTGCATTGACTGAACATAAATTAACCAAATTACCAACAATTTCAAATTGGAATGATATAAATAAAGAATTAGATACAGATATTATGGATGTTCAACAATTAGATTTAAGTCCATTTAAAGGTCCTTTTGCAGAACAAATTACAAAATGGAATAAAGATTTATTATTAATTTCTATGGTTTTAGAAGAATGGAATAAAGTTCAAAGAAGTTGGATTTATTTACAACCTGTATTTGATAGTGGAGATATAGCTAAAGATATTCCTTATGAACATAAGAAATTTAAAATGACTGATCGTATGTGGCAAGATTTAATGAATAGTTTAAATACTAATAGAAATGTTAAACAATGTTGTTTACAAGAAGGTTTGTTTGAAAAATTAAAAGATGCAAATAATAATCTTGAAAATGTAGAAAAAGGACTTAATGATTATATGGAAAAGAAGAGAGCAATTTTCCCAAGATTTTATTTCATTTCAAATGCACAATTTTTAGAAATTTTATCTCAAACAAAAGATATTAAAAAAGTAAAAGATAATGTTAATAAAATATTTGAACCAATTGATTCAATTACATTAAAAGATGATATGTACATTACTGCAATTTTATCTCGTTTTGGAGAAAAATTAGATTTATGTGAACAAGTAACAATTCATGGACAAAATGTAGAACAATGGATGAAAAAATTAGAAGGACAAATGTTTAAAACAGTTCATCATTATATGTCACTTTGTGTAGAAGATTATTTGAAAAATCCAAGAAAAGAATGGGTCAAACATCATCCAGGTCAATTAATCATGGCAGTCAATCAAATTATGTGGACAAAAGAAGTAGAAAAAAATATTCTTAGTAATTCGTTAGAGAATTATATTCATGAATATGAAAATCGTATTTTAGATCTTGTTGATTTAGTCAGAGAAAAACAAACAAGAGTTATGAGTATTAACTTAGCAAATTTAATTACTTTAGATGTACACAATTCAAATGTGATGAAGAATTTAGTATCTAAAAATGTTCAAAGAACAAATGCATTTGATTGGATTATGCAAATGAGATATTATTGGGATCAATCACTTAAACCAGATGAATATAATTGTGTAGTTAAATCAGTCCAAACAGATTTTCCTTATGGTTATGAATATGTTGGTAATGCTGAAATTCTTGTTATTACTCCATTAACAGATAAATGTAACTTGACATTGATGGGAGCTTTAAGATTGAATTTAGGAGGAGCACCTGCTGGTCCTGCAGGAACTGGTAAAACTGAAACAACAAAAGATCTTGCAAGGACTTTAGGTAAATTATGTATTGTATACAATTGCTCTGATGATACAGATTATGTTATGATTGGTAAATTCTTTAAAGGATTAGCTTGTTGTGGTGCTTGGATTTGTTTCGATGAATTCAATAGAATTAATATTGAAGTACTTTCTGTCATTGCTCAACAATTATTAACATTATTTGGAGCTAAAGACAAAAATCAAACTGAAATTGTATTCGAAGGAAGTACAATTAGAATTCTTCCTACTTTCTGTGTATTTATTACTATGAATCCAGGTTATGCTGGGAGAACTGAATTACCTGATAATTTAAAAGCCTTATTTAGATCTATTTCTATGATGGTTCCCGATTATAAATTAATTGCAGAAATTAATCTTTATTCCTCTGGTTATGTTCAAGCTAATGCATTAGCTACTAAAGTTGTGTCAACTATGAAATTATCTTCAGAACAATTATCTACTCAAGGTCATTATGATTTTGGAATGAGAGCTGTGAAATCTGTATTAAATGCTGCTAGAAGATTAAAAAGAACTGAAACTGATAAACCTGAAGATCAACTTTTATTAAGAGCTTTAGAAGATGTTAATGTACCTAAATTCGTAAAAGAAGATATTCCATTATTTAGAAATATTATTAGTGACTTATTCCCAAGTACTACAAGACCTAAAATTGATTATGGAGATTTACTTAATCAAGTTGATTTAGTATGTGAATCATCACAATATAATTTAATTCCATCACAAGCTTTCAAAGATAAAATTATTCAATTATATGATACTTTACAAGTTAGACATGGTTTAATGATTGTTGGTCCTGCTGGAGGAGGAAAAACATCAAATTATAATGTATTAAAAGAAGCCATTTCTCGTTTAGCAGATGATAAAATATTCTTTAAAACTCAAACAAATATTATAAATCCAAAAGCTATTACACATGCAGAATTATATTCAGAACAAAATACAGATACAGGAGAATGGTCATTTGGTATTGTTCCAGTTATTATTAATGAATGTAAGAGAGATACAGCTGGTAAAACTAAATATTGGATTATTTTTGATGGTCCTGTTGATGCTATGTGGATTGAAGATATGAATAGTGTACTTGATGATTCTAAAAAATTATGTTTAGCTTCTTCAGATATTATTTTACTTAATGATATGATTACTATCATGTTTGAAGTTGAAGATTTAGTTGTTGCTTCTCCTGCTACAGTGAGTAGATGTGGTATGGTTTATATGGAACCTTCATCACTTGGTATTCAACCATTATATGTTTGTTGGATTAAAAAATTAAATGAAATGTTAGAAACTCTTGCAAAAAATAATGCAAACAATGCACAACAAAATCAACAAAAAGGAGGAAAAGAAAAAGAGAAGAAAAAGAAGACTGTTGAAAAGAAAGAAAATCCAATTGAAAGTATTAATAAGAAACTTACACAATTATTTGATAGTTATTTAGAAGATTTAGTCTATTTTGTAAGAAGAAAAGTAAAAGAACCCTGTCCAACAGTAGATAATAATTTAGCTTCAAGTGTTATGAGAATTATAGATACATTCTTTGATAAATTTAGATCGCAAGAAGCCCAATTTAAAAATATGGATGATGATGTTAGACAAGTTGATGATGTATTAGAAGGAATATTCTACTTTGCAATTATTTGGGGAGTTGGAGTAACAACAAATGAAGAAGGAAGAACAAAATTCAATGAAGAATTCAGAAAGTTAATGTCTGAAAAAGTAATTGATAAAAGATTTGAATTACCAAAAAGTGGAACATGTTATGATTATTTATTTGATTCTGATAAAGGAGAATGGGTTCAATGGGTTAATATTATTGAAAAATTACAATTACCTCATAATATTGGATATACAGAAATTATAGTTCCAACTCCAGATAGTGTTCGTAATTCATGGATCATTAAACAATTAATTGTATCTAATAAACATGTTATAACAACTGGACCAACAGGAACAGGAAAAACAATTAATGTAAATGAAGTATTAACAAAAGGACTTGGTGACAAATATATGAGTATTATAATGAACTTTTCAGCTCAAACTACAGCAAAACAAACAAGAGAAACTATTCAAGGTAAAATTCAAAGAAGAGGAAGAGGAAGATATGCTCCTGAAAAACCTGCTGCAATTTTTATTGATGATTTAAATATGCCAATTAGACAAGATTCAGGTGCTCAACCACCAATTGAATTATTAAGACAATGGTTAGATCATTCAGGTTGGTATAATTTAATTAATAAACAATTCATTACAGTTGAAAATATTATATTATTAGGTGCTATGGGACTTCCTGGAGGAGGAAGAAATTATTTATCTCAAAGATTCCAAAGACATTTTAATTTAATTACTTACAATGAATTAGATGATACATCTATTACTATGATTTTCAGTACTATACTTAACTTCTTCCTTGCTAAATTCTCTGAAGAAATCAAAGGTGCAATTAATGATGTTATTAGTATTACTCTTCAAGATTATAAAGAAATAAAAAATGTTATGTTACCAACACCAGCTAAAATGCATTATATTTTCAACTTAAGAGATATTTCAAAAGTACTTCAAGGGGTTAGTTCTCTTACTTTAGAAATTTCAAAAGAAAGATGTGATGTTGCACGTATTTGGGTTCACGAAATGACAAGAGTATTTGGTGATAGATTAATTAATGATCAAGATAGAGGTTGGTTAAAAGAATTACTTGATAAAGGAGCAAAAAGTGTGTTTGATACAGATGAAGAGAAATTATATCAATATGGTAAAACTATTATTTATTGTGATTTTATGGGAGCTGATGCTTATTCAAAGAGAAATTACAATTTAGTAACAGATATTCCTGCTTTTATTAAAAGAATTAATCAACGTTTAGAAGAATATAATGAAGATGGTAAAAAGAAGAAATTAAAATTGGTTATGTTCTTAGATGCCTGTGGTCATGTTTCTCGTATATGTCGTATATTACGTCAACCACAAGGTAATGCATTATTACTTGGAGTAGGAGGTTCTGGAAGACAATCACTTGCTCGTTTAGCAACATTTATAAATACATATGATTGTTACCAAATAGATGTTGTTAAAGGTTATGGAATGTCAGATTTCGGAAAAAATGTTAAAGAATGTTTAATGAAAGCTGGTATTGAAGAAAGAAGTCAAACTTTCCTTATTGTTGATACTCAATTAATTCATGGTCTGATGTTAGAATATATTAATGGTATATTAAATACTGGTGATGTACCTAATATTTATGCAGAACAAAGTGATAAAGATGCTATTATTAATGCAGTAAGAGCAGAAGTTATGACTAAATATGGTAATTTAATGGAAAGTAATGTTATGAAAGTTTATTTAAATCGTGTCCAAAAACATATTCATGTTGTTTTAGCTATGAGTCCTTTAGGAGGTGCATTTATTAATAGATTGAGAATGTTTCCTTCTTTAGTCAATTGTTGTACTCTTGATTGGTTTAGTGAATGGCCTGAAGATGCTTTAGAAAGTGTTGCAATGGATAATTTCAAGGAAGATTCTTTAGGTTTAGATGATGATACAATTCCAAAAGTTGTTGATGCTTTTAAATTTATTCATAAGAGAGTAGAAGGTGAAAGTAAATCATATTCAGAACAAATGAGACGTTATGTATATTTAACTCCAACTTCATATTTAGAATTACTTTCTTTATATAGTAAAATTATAAAAGCAAAAACAAAAGAATTTAATAAAAGTATAAATAGATTTGAAAGTGGTTTAACAGTACTTAATAGTGCAAATGTTGAAGTAGGAAAAATGCAAGAACAAATTGAAAAACAAAGACCTCTTTTACAAAAAGCAACAGAAGAAACGGAAAAATTAGTAAAAGTTTTGACAGTAAAAAAAGCAGAAGCAGAAAAGAAAAAAGCCACTGCTCAAGAAGAAGAAGAAAAAGCAAAGAAATTAGATGAAGAATGTACAGCAACATTAGCAATTTGTGAAGCAGAAAAAGAGAAAGTACGTCCATTAATTATAAAAGCCAAAAATTCAATTAATAAAGTCCAACCTCAACATTTAGAAGAATCAAATTCATATAAAAAATTAACAGAAGGAGGAGAAATATTATTCACAGGTCTTTTAATCTTTTTAGCAGGTAATGATTGGAAGATAAAAGAATATGAAATTAAAGATCAAACAAATCCAGATGGCTCAAAAGTATATGATATTAAAAAAGCTCTTGCATATATTGAATTTAATAAAACAGGTGAATTACTTAAAAAATTAAGAAACTTCTGTGATACAATAGAAATTTTAGAAGTTGATCCAATGAAATCACATATTAAAGAATTAGTTAAATATTTCACAAATCGTAAAGTAACTAAAAAAATAATAGAAAATGCAGCTAAATCTTTAGTTGGTATGTATGAATATATGATGCTTCTAGCAGAATATCTTGAAAACTTTGAAAATATTATTCAACCAGTCCAAATTAAATTTGATAAAGCAACAGAAGATAAAAATAATTCAATAAGAGCAAAAGAAAGTGCAATTAAACAAAGTAGAGAAGCAGAAGAAGAAGTACGTCAATTAGATGATAATTATAAGAAAGCAATGGATGAACAAGCAAGTTTATCAAAACAAGTAAAAACAGCAGAAGAAAAATTAAGAAGAGCAACACTTTTAATTTCATTACTTTCAGGAGAACAAGCACGTTGGACAAAAAATGTTGCAGATCTAAAATTACAAGTAGCAAATCTTGCAGGAGATTCTTTAATGGCAGCAGCAGCGATTTGTTATAATGGACCATTTATTTATTCATATCGTGTTAATTTAGAGAATGATTGGAGAAAGAAAATAGAAGAATTAGATATAATTCATACTGAAGGAATTACAATGAAAGGTTTACTTGAAAATCCAATTGAAGTTAATGAATGGAAACTGAATGGTTTACCTAATGATAATTTAAGTATTGAAAATGGTATTATAATTAAAAATACAAGAAGATGGCCTTTAATGATTGATCCACAAAATCAAGGTTCTAATTATATTAAAAAATTCGGTAAAAGACAAGAATGTTTAGTTGTTATTAAAGCTTCTGATCAAAATTTCTTAAATTTAATAAAAGGTGCAATTAGAGCTGAAAAATGGGTTTTATTAGAAAATGTTTCTGAAAATTTAGATCCTACTTTGGAACCAATTTTAAATCAACAAACAATACAAACAGGTACAAGTATAGAAATAAAAATAGGAGAAGATTTAATTCCATGGTCAAATAAATTTAAACTTCATTTATCAACAACAATTCCTAATCCACATTATTCTCCTGAAACATTTGTAAAAGTTACAATTGTTAACTTTGGTATTACTCCACAAGGATTACAAGAACAAATGATGACTCTTCTTATTAATAATGAAATGCCTGAATTAGAACAAAGAAAGAATGCTATTTTAATAGAAAACTTTGAATCAATGGCAGAATTAAAAGCAACAGAAGATAAAATATTAAATGCTTTAGAAGGAGGAAATATAGCTAAATTCTTAGAAAATGATGATTTAATTGATCAACTTAAAGAAAGTAAAACTAAATCAGAAGAAATTTCTCAAAAAATTGAAGAATCAAAAGAAACAACAATTAAAATTGATAAAGAAAGAGAAAAATATCGTCCAGCTGCAGAAAGATCTTCAATTTTATTTTTTGCTACTTTAGATTTATCATCAATTGATCCAATGTATCAATTCTCTCTTCAATGGTTTAGTAAATTATATGAATTTTCAATTAAAACAACTCCAAATTCAAATAATAAAGATATAAGAATAGCAAATTTGAATAAAATATTTACTAAGAATTTATATGAAAATGTTTGTAGATCATTATTTGAAAAGGATAAATTATTATTCTCTTTTGTGATATGTCAGAAAATTATAGTAGGAACAACAGATCATGCAGTATCAATTCCAAATGATGAATGGAGATACTTTTTAGCAGGTCCAAGTGGAGATGTAGAAATTCCACCAAATCCCACAGATTGGATAAATAAAAATGAATGGCCTACTTTCTATAGACAATTACATTATATGGATTCTAACTTTGAAGAAACTAAAGGTATTGAAAATCACTTTATGAATAAATCAAACTCTTGGAAAGATATATATGATAGTCATGCTCCACAAAATGATTCTTTACCTGATGAATGGGAAGATAAAATTAATAGTTTTACTAAAACAGCTCATTTCATTAAATTAATGATAATTAAAATGATTCGTCCTGATAAATTAATAAATGCAATTCAATTATGGATTGAAAATAATATAGGTAAAGAATTTATTGAACCTCCTCCATTTGAATTAGCTAAATCATATAAACAATCATCAAACATAGTCCCATTAATCTTTATTTTATCTCCAGGTTCAGATCCAATTAATGATATAAAGAAATTCGCTGAAGATCAAGGATATGATAAAAATAAATTTGACACAGTTTCATTAGGTAGAGGTCAAGAAGGAAAAGCTATGAAAGTTTTAGAAGATATGAGAACAAGAGGAGGTTGGGTTCTTTTACAAAATTGCCATCTTGCAAAAAGTTTCATGAGTAAATTAGAAGAAATTGTAGAAAACTTTGATACAAATTGGCCTGATAAAGATTTCCGTTTATGGTTAACTTCAATGTCAAATCCATTCTTCCCTGTTAGTATATTACAAAATTCTGTTAAAATTACAGTTGAGCCTCCTAAAGGTTTAAAAAATAATATTTTAAGAAATTATAAGAAAATTGAACCTAAAGATTTAGAAGATGATTGTCTAAAAAGAAATGAATATAAAACTCTTTTATTCGGTTTATCATTCTTCCATGCTATAGTACAAGATAGAAGAAAATATGGTCCTATTGGTTGGAATGTAAGATATGATTTCACAAATGAAGATTGGATGGTCTCAAGAAAACAAATTAAAATATTCTTAGAAGAATATGAAAATATTCCATATCAAGTCTTAGATTATTTAATAGGAGATATAAATTATGGAGGTCGTGTAACTGATGACAAAGATCAAAGATTAATAAAAACAATATTAAATACATATCTTAATGAAAAAATATTCCAATATTCAAAATATAAGTTTTCAAAAAGTGGAATTTATTATTGTCCTGAACCAGGAGAACATGATGCTTATTTGACATATATAGAAAATCTTCCAGTTAATAGTGAACCAGAAGTTTTTGGTTTACATGATAATGCAGATATTATAACAGCTCAAAATGAAGGAGCAGATTTATTAAATACAGTATTAGGTATTCAACCAAGACAATCATCATCAGGAGGAAAAAGTCAAGAAAGTCAAATTTTGGAATTATTAGATGATATAAGAAAGAAAACACCAGAACCATTTGATAGAGAAGCAGTATTTAAACAATTCCCAACTGATTATAATGAATCACTTAATACTGTCTTATTACAAGAAGTTATTAGATATAATGTTTTACTTAATGTAATGAAAACATCAATTGTGACTTTAGAGAAAGGATTAACAGGTAGAATTGTAATGGATGAAGAAACAGAAGAAATGTCACAAAGTCTTTATATTAATCAAGTACCTTCTTCATGGAGTAAAGTCTTTCTTTCACTTAAACCATTAAGTTCATGGTTAATTGATTTAGATCAAAGAATAAAATTCTTCCAAGAATGGATTTCATCAGGTAAAACACCAAATACTTTCTGGTTCTCAGGATTTTCATTCCCACAAGCCTTTATGACTGCAGTATTACAAAATTATGCAAGAGCATCAAAAACTGCTATAGATTTATTAACATTTGATTTCAAAATATTAGATGATAAAAAACCAAGTGACATAACATCAAAACCAGATAATGGAGTTTATGTATATGGAATGTTCTTAGAAGGAGCAAGATGGAATTATGATTCTCATATTTTAGATGATTCATTACCTAAAGAATTATATACTGATGTTCCTATGATTCATTTTATTCCTGTTGCTGATAGAGTTCCACCAACTGAAGGTGTTTATTTCTGTCCTTTATATAAAGTACTTTCTAGAGCTGGTACTTTAAGTACAACTGGTCATTCTACAAATTATATATTATTTGTTGAATTACCCTCTGATAGGCCACAAAGTGTTTGGATTAAAGCTGGAGTTGCTATGTTCTTATCATTGAAACAGTAAATTAAATTTTTTATATATTCATTTTATTCTTTAATCATAATAATAAGGAATATTTATATTATTATTTTTATTAATTATTTTTTTTTTTTGAGTATAAAATAGTATTTAAGATATAATAATTCCTAATTATATAAAAAAAAATGTCTTTCGGAGCTGATTCCCCATTAAATGAGAAATATATTTTTAAAAAATTATTAGGTGTTGGTGGATTTGGTAAAGCATATCTTGTTGAAAGCAAAGAAGATCATTCTCTATTAGTCGTAAAAGAGATAAATTTACAAGATATGGAACAAAAGGAAAAACAATATATGATTCAAGAAGGAGTTCTTTTATCTGATTTTAATCATCCAAATATTGTAAATTTCAAGAAATTTACTTTTGACAGAGATAAGGCATATATGGCAATGGAATATGCTGAAGGAGGAGATTTATTTGATAGAATAAAAGAAAAAATAAAAAAAAAAGAATCTTTTTCTGAAGGTCAAATAGTAGCTTGGTTTACAGAAATATGTAAAGCCATTCAATATATTCATGAAAGGAATATTATACATAGAGATTTAAAACCAAAAAATATTTTCTTAACAAAAGATAACCATGTTAAATTAGGAGATTTTGGTATTGCTAGAAATTTGGATGATAGAAGTGAAGCATTTACTCAAATTGGAACTTTACCTTATTTTAGTCCAGAACTTGTTTTGGGAAAAGGATATGATTATAGAACTGATATTTGGGATTTAGGTGTAATTCTTTATGAATTAATTTCATTAAAAAATCCATTTATGGTAGATAATCAATTACAAATGTATAATAATATTGTAAATGCTGTTTATCCTGATTTCAACGACAATAATTATTCAGAAGAATTACTTGGTATTGTCCCAAGACTTTTAAAACAAAACCCAGAAGAAAGAATAGAAATAGATGAAATTTTAACTATTTTAAAAAATAATAAAGCAAGTATATTCGCTTCAAATTATTATGATCATTCAAATATATTAAATGAGGAGGATTCTGGTTCTTCAGGTAATTCAAATAAAAAAACTGATAGTAGTAAAGGAAATACAAATTCAAAAAATAATCAAAAAAATAAAATTAGAAAAGTATTAAGTAAAAATGGAGATCAATATGAAGGAGAAATGTCAGGTGATAAAAAAGAAGGAAAAGGAATAATGATATATAAAAATGGGAATAAATATGAAGGAGAATGGAAAAATGATAAAAAAGAAGGAGAAGGAATATTTATATTAAAAAGTGGAGGAAAATATACTGGAACATTTAAAAATAATGCAAAGGATGGAAAAGGAATATTTATTTATAAAAATGGTGATAGATATGAAGGAGAATTTAAAGAAGGTGCAAAAGATGGAAAAGGAGTAAAATGGTATCATAATGGAAATAAATATGAAGGATATTATAAAAATGATGATTTTAATGGTCATGGAACATTTTTCTTTAAAAATAAAGATAAATTTGTTGGTGAATTCCAAGATGGAGTTGGAAAAGGAATTTTATATCGGGCAAATGGAAAAGAAGAAAAAGGTCAATGGGAATTTGATGAACCTTCAGGTACTATGAGTTAAATATTTCTAAATTTTTTTTATTTTTATTTTAAGAAAAATCTATGGTTTTTATTATTATTCTTTTTATATTTTTTTCTGAATAATTCATTTTTGAATTTAATGATTTATTTTAATGAATAATGAAGATAATGATAGTAATTGGGATAAAAATTCAGGAAATAGTAATGTATCTGCAACTACAGATTTAAAAGTTTTTCATGGTGCAATAAATGGAAAAAATTATTTATCTCAATTAAATCCAAATACTAAATTAGATATTAATAAAATTTTACATGAAAATCCTTTAAAGAAAGAGAATCCAGAAAATATTAATGAAAAATTTAATCTTAATTTCAAAAAATTACAAAAAAAAGAAATATTACATACAAACTCTTATAAAAATTTATTAAATTTACAAGGAATGTCATTTAATATATTTAATAATGAAATTCAAAAAGAAAATATAAATAATAAATATGAAGATAAACCATTAATAGATTCATCAGAAAAAAATACTGAATTATTATCATTTAGAAATCAAACAGATATAAAAGAAAATGAAATAAAAAATAATAATATCAATTTAAATAAAGAGGGGATAAAACAAAATTTATTAGTGAAATTTAAAGATATAACATATGAAGATGAAGAATTGATTAAATCAGGTTCAATTCAAATTTTTGAAAAAGAAACAAAAAAAATTGATTCTTTTCAAACAATGACAAATTCACAATGTTCTTTTAAAATTTCTACTATTGAAAAAGGAATTGCATTACTTATAAGTAGTCATGATTGTATTTTTACAATGCCAACTTTTTTACTTCCTAAAAATGCAAAAATTGGAAATATATATAATTTTTTCATTGAAGAAATTGAACAAGGTTTTTTAAGTAAATCAAAAATTAATCAATTACAAAAAAGTTATCAAAAAGATATTGAAAATAATAATATTAATATTAATAATTGACTAGGGATGTATTATTATAATATTATAAAATCTACTATATATCTTCTTAATATTATAAATTACTTAATAAATTAAATTAATCAAAAATATTCTTTATAATGTATATTTTAATTAATTAAAAAAATTAATTATTTTTTAATAATTTTTCTAACAATTTAGGAGGAATATTTATTTGTTTAAAAATTATAAAAAAAAATGGATTCAGTTTATGGGAAAATAATCGACATTACATCAGGACAAGAAATATATATTAGAGAATTACCTATTGTTTTAGGAAGATTTTCAAAAAAAGAAATAGATGATAAAATAATACAAGAAAGTAAATCTTTTATTGGAAAAACTATAGGAATAAATATCAATAAACCAAGAGCAAATCAATTTAAAGAATTAAAAGACCATAAAATTAAAAATAAATTAATACTAACAAATTGTAAAAGAATTTTTCCTTATCATTTAATATTATTTTATAAAGATGGTGAATTTAAATTACAAATTTTAGGAAGTTGTTATATAAACTCAAAGCCATTTCCTCAAAATAAAGAGGATAAAAACAAAATGTTAACAATAAAATCAAATGATAAAATTGCATTTGATTGTCAATTATGTCCTCAAGATCATTTATTTACATTTATATTTAGTAATGAAAAAGATAATCTAATAAATAAAGGAGATTTTTTCTCTTTAGAAAATAATTTAATAAATGGAAATGAAAATATGAAAAATTCAAATGATTTAAGATTCCCAAAATGTTATTCTCCAGATAATTCAATTTTAAAAAAATGGACAATACATGAAAAAGATTCTTTAAAAAAATATTTATTATTATATGGATATAATAGATGGAATAAAATAAGAACAAGTTCAGGAGGAGTCTTAAATGAAAAATCAGATTTAGAATTAAAAGTAATGTCAAATTCATTTATAAGATGTATAATAGAATTATTACCTTCAAATAAAGAAAATAATAAAGATTTTTTATTAAATTTAATAGAAGAAAAAAATAATGAACCATATGTTTTACCCTCAATAGATGATTGGGGAAATTTAATAAAACAAAGAGCTCCTGCATGGGGAAAAAGAATACAATTATTAAATACCATATGTCAAATCATAGAGAAATTTAAAAGTGAAATAAAAAATAATAAAAAAATAAGAGAAAGTCTTCAATCAGAAAATTTAAATGAAGAAGAAAAGAAAAATTATCAATCTAAAATAAACACAATATATGATGATTGGAGTAATTTATTAAATTTTTTACCATCAAATGCATATTATGGTCAAAAACCTTCAAATTGGTGGAGAAGATCACATGATATTGATTTATTAAGAGGAACTTATAAATATGGTTATGCTAATTATGCTTTAATGAGAAAAGATCCTAAATATTGTTTTTGTAAATTAGATAAAAATTCCTTTCAAGAATTTCCTAATGCAGATACTATTACAAGAAGATTAAAAAAAATTGTTCAAATTATTATGAAAAGTGATAATATTAATTCTGGAAGTGATAATGATAAAGAAAATATTAAAGAATCTTCTGGATTTAGTTTACAAGAAAAAAATAATATTGTTCATTATTTAATTAATTTTGGTGTTCCTCTTAATTCAGAAGGTAAATGTGATTATTCTGCTTTAAAAGAAAAATTTTTAGAAAATAATATTGTTCAAGGAAGAAAAACAGAAAAAGAAAATAAAACTTTATCTCCAATGAATTTAGAAGTTTTTGAAACAAAATTAAAAACTATTGCAGATTTAGTTATTAAATTAAAAGAAAAAGGAACTACAGAAGAAAATTTAGGAGAAGGAATAAAAAGTCAATTAGATCCTGATAACGATGGTTTTAATTTAGATTATGAAACAGCTAATGAATTATTACAAAATTTAAATTTATTTTATTTTATAAGAAGAAATATAATTTCTCAAAATTTTAAATTATTTAATGATGGTTTGAAAAAATTAAAAGAAGAAACAAAAAAAGGAAATTCAATTCCAGTAAAATGTAAAGAAGATTTTTGGGATTGTGCAATTCATGATAAAGCATTAATATCATATGTTGAAGAAAAAGGATTATTATCATTACAAAATGGAATAAAAGAAAATCAAAAGTTTAAAAATATTCCATTATCATCAGAAGAATTTTTAGAAAGAGTAAATTACTTAAGTAAATTTTTTTTAGAATTTAAAAAAAATTTAATTCCAAAAACCTCATCAGATTTAGATAAAAAAAAAGGTAAAAAAATAATAATAAATAGAGATGAGAATGGAAATATAATATATCCAATAGAAATAAATCCATCATTAACAATATATAATTTAGGTAAAATAGAATATAAAAATTATAATTATCATAGTCAAAAGAATTTATTTCCAATAGGATATAAAGCAGTAAGAGATTATCAATCAATGTTTAATTTAGGTCAAAGAGCAAAATATACATGTGAAATTTTAGAAGGAGAAACTAAACCAATATATAAATTAATTTCAAGTGAAGATCCTGATCATCCTATTATTAGAGAATCTTCTACTGCTTGTTGGTCTTATGTTTGTAATAAAATCAATGATTTACAAGATAAAAAAAGAAAAAATGTTACTGTAAGTGGAACTGAAAGATTTGGATTATGTGAACAAAATGTTATTAAATTATTACAAAGTCTTCCTGATGCTGATAAATGTAATAAATATGAAAAAAAAATTTTTGATGATTAATTAATATTTTTTTTTTTAATTTTTATCTTATTTTTTTATGTATTAAAAGAATTTATTATTAATTCATATTCTTTTATTTTATTTTTTAAATTTGTGTTCTCTTTTGTTAATGATGTTATATTATTTTTTAATTCTTTTATTTTTATTTTATCATTATTTTCACTTTTTTCTTTAAAATCTTTATTTAAAAGTAATTCTCTTTTTTCTTGATCTAATTGTAATATTTGATTATTTAAGTCTTTTATTATACTTTTATTTTTATTATTTATATTTGTTATTTGTTCGTTTATTGAATTTGATAATAACGTATTTTTATTTTCTAAAGAAGACAATTTAGAATTTAATTCACTTATTTCATTTTTAAATTCTAAATTTTCTTTTGTTTTTGATAAAATTTCTTCTTCGAATTTCTTTAAATTATTTTCATATTCTTCTTTTATATTTTTAACTGAAGAGATTTCAATTTGATTTGAAGACAATATATTTTCATATTTTTGATTTTCTATTAATAATTTTTTATTTTCTTCTTTTAAATTATTATTTTCATTTTCTAATTGTTTGCATTTTTCAATTAAATTATTTTTCTCTGATATAATATTTTCAACAATAAAATCTTCTTTATTTCTTTCATTATTATTATAAGAAATATAAGTTTGAGTAATTAATTCACTTTGTTCTTTGAATTGAGAATTAATTTTATTTATTTCTTCTTTATTTCTTTTATCTAATTCATCAATTAAAAATAAAATATTATTTTTTTCTTCAACAACTTTATTTTTAATCATTTTGTTTTCTTGTAATAAAGTTTCATATTTTTGTTGAAGTAATTGAGAATATTTTTCACTATTAAATAATTCTTCTTGAAGAGTTTTTATTTTTGTTTCATAAGACTCAATTTTTCCTTTTAATATATTTAAATTGTTTGAATTATCTTCTAAATTATCTGAGTTATTTTGAGAAATTTTTTTTAAATTATTTATTATTTCATTATGTTCATCTATTATTTTTTTTGTTGTTCTTTCATATTTCATTTGAATTTCATTTAATTTTTTATCATTTTCTAAATTTATTTGTCTTAATGATTCAAAATAAATTTTATCTGTTTCATTTAAATTTCCTGTTTCTAAATTATAATATTTAGTAGTAGAACTAAATAACATTTCTTTATATTTTGTCATATCTATTTCATTTAAAATTAATTGTCTTTTTAAAGCACAATTTTCCTTAATAATTTGATCCAAAAATCCACTCATTTCTTCATTTTGAGAATTTATTATTTGATTATATTTCTCTTGTTGATTTTTAAGAGCTTCTTCTCCTTCCATTTTAAATTTAAATCACTTTAAAAAATTCAATAATTTTAAAAATGATTAAAAAAAATTTATTCTTTAAAAAATTTATTTAAAAAACTAAAAATCCTTTTTAAAAATCAGTGACTGAAGGATAATCATCATCTTTTTTAAGAGAATCAAGTAAAAGATAATTAGTTAAAGATTCATTTTGATAATCATTATTAAATTTACCAACAAATTTTTGGTATTGAGTTCCAATAATAATTAATCCAACAAAGCAAAGAATAATAAAAATACCAAATAAATAACTTAAAATACCAGATTTAGATTCATTATCTAATTCAAGAAAAACAGTTCCATTTAAAGTATTATTTACTTCATTAATTATATCATCAATTGATTCTGTTACTTCAACTTTATGATGATTATTTTTACCTTTTTCTTTTTTTTCTTCTTTTTTCTCTTTTTTACCCTTTTTATTCTTATTCTCTTTTTTTTCTTCTTTATTTCCTCTGCTTTTATCTTTTTTACCTTCTTTTTTCTCTTTTTGATTTTTCTCTTTTTCTGCTTTTAATAAAGCTTTTGCATTTGGATTTAAATTATCATTTTGATCAATAACTTCAATTACTTCACTACTTGTATTATTTACATCTTCTGCAATACTTTCAACTTGTTCTGTAATATTTTCTACTTTTTCAGTAATATTATCTACTTTTTCAGTTATATTTGATATTCCTTCAGTAATATTATCTAATTGATTTGGATCAGGTAATAATTGCTCTTCAGGAACAGTTTCAGCATTTAAATTTTCTTCTGGTAAAACTTCTTCAACATTATTTAAATTTTCTTCTGGTAAAACTTCTTCAACATTATTTAATTGTTCTTCGGGTAAAACTTCTTCAGCATTATTTAATTGTTCTTCGGGTAAAACTTCTTCAGCATTATTTAATTGTTCTTCTGGTGCTTTTTCAGTAGTAACTTTACCATTAGATTCCTTATGACTATGCTTTTCACTTTTCTTTTCCTCATGTTTCTTATGATGATTACAATGATGACATCTTTTACATTTGAAACATTCATAATGATCATCATCATCATCATCATCGTCATCATCATCATCATCATCATCATCATCGTCATCATCGTCATCATGCTTTTTTGATACAGTTTCATTTGATGATGCTTCTGATTGAACTTCTTGAGGATTTGAATTTAAAACTTCTTCTACTTCTTCTTTTGTTAAATTTGTTGTTAATAGAAAAACATGTGTTTCTTTTTCTTCTTTTTCTACTGGTTTTGAAAGAATTAATGTTATTAGGAGTAATAGAATTGATACCTTATTGAAAATCATTTTTTTGATATATTATAATTATTTTATAAATTATTTTTTTTAATTAAATAAATTATTTATATTTTTTTAATTATATCAATCTTTTATTATTTTTTTTTAAAATTATATGTCTTAAGAATATTTATTTTTAATGTGAAAAGAATGTGAAATAATTTATTTAATAACATCTTTATATATATTTGAAAAGTTAATAATTAAAATATGTTTTCATTTCAACAATTAAATCATACTATTGCATCTTTTTTTTTTTCTGTGAAATTCTTCAATTGAATTGTTATTTACATTCATATTTACATTAATATTTATATTTAAAACATTTAAATCTGTTTTTTTTTTATTTACCCTTATTCTTGGAGTTTTTATTGTTTTATTATTATAGGAATTACAATCATCATTTTGTTTGGAATCATTTATTTTAGATTTATTTATAGTAAAAGAACTATAATTACTTAAATCTTTCATTTCAGACACCTCTTCAATTATACGAGAAGTGTCTATATATTTTTTTTCAAATTTATTATTTGATAAAATATATTTTAATTTTCCTATTTTTTGACTTAACTCATTTATTAGACTTTCTTTCTCTAATACTTTAGGATTTAAAACATTATATTCTTTTTTTAACTCATTTAATTCAGATTTTAATTCATTTTCAGCATTCAAAGTATTATTTTTATTATTACTGTAAATTTCCTTTATTTCTTCTTGAAAAAAATCAATTTTTTTAAACAAAATTATATCATTTTGAATTTTCCGACATAAATTATCATATTTCACAATTTCATTATTAATAATGAAATTTAAATTTTCTATTTGATTAATTTCATTTATCTTTTCTTCATTTTCTTCACATTTTTCATCAAAACTTTTAATTGTTTCAAAATTCTATTATTAAAGAAATAATATTTACTTTAGACAAAATAAAATTCTTATGTTCATTTTGTGCTTTTAAAGAATTCTTTAAAGAAGTTTTAAATTGAATTAAAGATTGAATGACATAATCATAATTATTGAATTTTTTCGAAGTTAAAAAATTAGTTTGATATGATTTAACAGTTGAAGATAAATTTTTCAAAGACATAATTTCTTTATTTAAAATATCAGATTGAGAGTTATGTCTTGAAAAATTATTATAATTAAAAATATTAGGAGTTGAACTGGCTCTTCCTTTTCTATAAGTTTTAAATCCTCTATTAAAACTTACTCTAATATATTTCTTCATATTTCAATAAAATTAAAATAAATATTATAAATTAAAATAGAAAAATAAATTAAAAAATGTGGAGAAATCAACTTACAACTCCATCAGATTTTACAGAATATGAAGAAAAAATGAAAAATAATGAATTAACATTAGAAGAAATTTTAGATAATAATGATATAGTTCAAGATTTAAAAACAAATTCTTCTTCAGAATTTTACCCTTTTTTAACAAATGATATAATGAAAAAATTAATTGATTATTCAACAAAATTTCCAGAAAAAGATGAGGAAAAAATTGGATATAAATTTCCTTTTAATTCCACTGAAATATTATGTTCAATTAATATTAATATAATAAATAAATATTTTGAAACAGAAGATGAAAAACTAGAAAAGAAAGATTTTGATGAAGATGAGATGGTAAATATAAATGATGATGGTTTTAATATATTTGAAAAAAAAAATGAAGATAAAGAAGAACTTTTAAATTATTTATTTGATTTCTTAAATTCTGAATCTTCGGATATTAATTATATTCTTGTAGGCTATTTTAATAAAATAGTAAATCATCTTCTTCAAAATAAAAGTAAAGATTTATTAAATTTTTTATTTAATAAACATAATGAAATATTTCTTGGATTAATAAAACACTTTAATCGAAGAGCAATTGGAGAATTAGTAAAAAATTTTTTAATTTATTCAGAAGAAGAAATTGATAATTTAAATGAAAAAAGAAAACTTTTAATTGAGAAAATTATAGAAGAACTTAATGAAACAAGTGATGAAGAAAAATATTATTATATTTGTGAAACATTAATTGATTGTATTTCAAAAAAAGAATTTTTTGATTTATTAATGCTAAATCATCATTCAATTGATTTACTTTATTCAACTATTTATAAAAATTTAAATAATGAACGAAATTTAAAATGTTTATTAAATTTAATGACAAAAATAAATGAAAAAATTTTATGTTGTTTTGATAGAATTGTTACTCCAAATTTAAATATTGATAATGATTTATTTTCTTCATATGATATTAATGAAAATAATTACAATGAAGAATTATTAAAATCAATTTTATCCTTTTTATTTAAATCAATAAAAGAAAGTAATTTAATGTTTTTAGAAGATTTACATGAAATAAATAATTTAGAAATAGAAACAACTTATGAAAAAACACAAAAAAAATTAGGAATAAAAAAATTAATTTTAGTAGAATTTTTAAGAAGTTTAATTGATATTTTAGTAAATTCTTATTCAAAGACCTTATTCATAGATGAAATAAATCAAATAATAAATTTAATCGATAAAAATAAAATTTTTTTGGTTTTAAATAATTTATTTTTTGAATTTCAATTTAATAATATTTATCAAACATTATATCTTCAAATAATGGCAATTATATTAAATCAAAATTCACCTGAAATTTTAGTTAATTCAGTATTTATAAATAATTATAATAAAAAAAATAACTTTATAATGGAATTATTAGAACATACAATAAATAATATAAGATTTGAATATTCTTCAAAAAAAAAATCAAATTCCTGTTTTTTTGCTCCTGAAATAAAATTATTAAATGAAATTTATTATTCAAGAAATCCATATATTAAACAATTAATAAAAGAAGAAAAAGATTTTCAGATATTTTATGAAATATTTGTAAAAAGAATTTATAATTTATTCACTCAAAAATTATTATATAATGAATTTAATCAATTTTTAGATTCAAATAATGTCATTTCAAGTAATGAATCAATAGAAGAAATAATAAATGAAAGTATTAATATATATAATGTTTATAAAGAAGGAGGGAATTATAAAGAATTACAAGAAGAAATAATAAAAAAAGAAAATGAATTAAAAGAAAAACGTGAAAATAAATTATCTATTTCTCAAGAATTAATTAATGATGAACATGAAAATAATGATTTTAATGTTTTTGGATATGATGATGATGATTATAATCATACTAAAGGTTTAATTGATGATTATCCTAAAATTAATGATGAAAAAAAAAATGAATTAGAAAATGGTTTTATTGAAGATGATGATTTTAATGAATTTGAAAATATGGAAGATAAAGTTCAAGGATTTAATTTATTAAATAATTATGATGAATTTGAAGAAAATAAAAATATTCGAGTTAAATTTTATAATAAAAATATTCTTTTTAAAAAAGAATTCGAAGAAGATGAAAAAGAAAAAGAAGAAATAGAAGATGAAGTAGAAGAAAAAGAAGAAAATGAAAAAGAAGAAAAAGAAATCAAAGAAGAAGCATTTTTTGATGAATTAAGTAATGATATGATTAATTGGAATAAATTTCGAAATTTAAAAAGATTATGCAAAGCTTTAAAAGATTTGCAAATTATTGAATAATAAAAAAATGTAATTTTATTTTGTCTTATTATATTATTTAATAGTTTTAAAATAAAATCTTTTAATTTAAATTATAAATTTAAAAAAATTAAAAAAATGGAACCAATAAAATTAGTATATATATGTGATATAAATAAAAAAGAAATAATAGGATATTTTCCTTTAAAAGGAAAAGATTATAAAAAATATAATGACAAAGTTAAAAAAATATTAAATTCAGGAAATTTTTCAGAAAACAAATTATTAAATGAAGAAGATGAAAAAGCTAAAATATTTCAATATTTAAAAAATAAATCAATATTATATATAATAATATCAAATGAAAAAACAATAGATGAAGGAATAATAATATCCTTTATAGAAGAAATTGACAGTGCAAAAATTTTTGTAATGATTGATGAAAAAACGAAAAAATTAAATCAAATAGGAGAAGAACAACTAAAAAAAATATATGAAGATTTTAATAAAAATCCAAGAACAAATATAAGTAAATTAGATTCAATTGGAAATGAATTAAAAGAAACTAAAAATATTATGCAAAATAATATCCAAAATATGATTCACAATGTTGATGATATGAATAATATTGAAGCTAAATCCGCAGAAATTAGAAGTTCTTCTGAAATATTTAAAAGTAAAACTAAAGAATTAAGTTTAAAAGCTCTTTGGGAAAATAAAAAATGGAAATTAATTTTTATTGGCTTAATTCTCCTTTTAGTTTTTGGTTTATTTTTTTATTTATTCTAAAAAAATAAAATATATTTAAATTATAATTTACAAAAAAAATTCATAATTTAGTATTTTACAAATAAAAAAATGACTTCAGAAAATATAAATCAAGATGATTTTTTTTCAAATTATGAAACAAAAGAAACAATAGGAAAAGGAACATTTAGTACAGTAAAATTAGGAATAAATCGCAAAACTAAGAAAAAAGTAGCAATAAAAATATTAGAGAAAAAAAAAATAATAAATAAAGATGATTTAGAAAGAGTTGAAAGAGAAATCGAATTATTAAAAAACTTTGACAATATAAACATAGTTAAAATATATGAAATATATCAAACAAAAGATAAACATTATTTCATAATGGAACATTGTGAAAATGGAGAATTATTTAATCATATAGTAAAAAAACAAAGATTAAGTGATAAAGAATCATCATATTTTTATTATCAATTAATAAATGGTTTAGAATATATTCATTCTAAAAATGTAGTTCATAGAGATTTGAAACCTGAAAATTTATTATTAGGAAAAGGTAATGTTTTAAAAATAATTGATTTTGGTTTATCTAATTATTTTAATGGAAAAAAATTATTAAGTACTCCTTGTGGAAGTCCTTGTTATGCTTCTCCTGAAATGGTTTCTGGAAAAAAATATAATGGATTTTATATTGATGTTTGGAGTTCTGGTATTATTTTATATGCAATGATTTGTGGTTATTTACCTTTTGAAGATAAAGATAATGAAGTTTTATTTAAAAAAATTGCAAAATGTAAATTAGAATATCCTAGAGTTATTTCTAAAAATGCAAAAAGTTTACTTAAAAAAATTATTGTTAATGATCCTGAAAAAAGAATTAAAATATCAGAAATTAAAAATGAACCCTTTTATTTACAAGGAAAACAAGTTTTTAAAGATAGACATCCTGAATTATTTGAAGATGATGTTGTTACAAATAATAAATTTTATACTGTTGAAAATGAACATCCTCATAATTATATAATGAATTTAAATACTATTGATAATGGAAATAATAATAATAATAATAATAATAATAATAATAATAATAATAATAATAATAATAATAAT